>KK499958.1:4236-57300 GCA_000688715.1 Glossina pallidipes
ATTTTAACATTGCATTCTTTCAGTATTTGCAACATACTTTTGCATGAGATTTACTGGCAATAACTAAGCATTTTTATGTTTTATATGTGCACGTTTGCTAAGATTATTTCATTTTAATACTTATTTTACTTTATTGTGGTTTATTTCGCAATAAATTCTAACTTAACCAAGACACTTTTAGCGAAGACACGAACCATAAAAATGTGGGTTATCTTGGGGGGCTAACTTCACTTCAGTGTATGTGCGACCTGTGTATGAGTAGCAGCATCGTGTGAGAAGAATCTCTGTAACATAACACTTAAAATAACAAATCACAAAATGCGTAATGAAGGCGAATACGAAAAAAAGCAAAAAAAACCAAGAATTATTTTTTATTTATGTTATGTATGCACTTATATAAGAGAAAGAGAGAGAACAGTAATTGTAAAAAAATGACAATTTGAAAAGCGTAAATTGGAGGAGGACTTGAGTAATAAAGGGAAGTAAAGAGAATGAGAAACAAGAAGACAGGAAGAGATGAAAACTGCAACAAAAAATAACTTTTATTTTTATTTGAAGAACTCATGATATCACTTTCGAAATTATTTCGCAAAGAAAATCATTTAAAATAAAACGTAAAAAAACAAAAAATTCTAATCAGAGCAAAGTGCGCTCTGGAAAGTAATTTCATTTTGTCAGCTGCTCTTAGAAACAACAACAACAATAAATTTATTGCCAAAATTTTGACTTGATGGATACAATTCAAAATCATTTATGCCAATTAGTCATTATGAGTCAGTCGCCCAAACCTGTTGCATGCAATTTTTTGCCAAGTCATTGCAATGTCGTAATGGAGATTAAACGCGTGACAAGCAAAAAAAAAATATATTCCTCTTTATTTATTTATTTATTCTACTTATACAGGAACTCAACTAAAAAGAAATGACAGTCGAGTTCAAATGACTCTTAAAGTAAATCTTAAAATAGTTATTATTAAAACTTAGTATAAGTACAATAAAACAAATAAGAAGAAAAAAAGAAAAAAAGAAAAAAGCATGTACACATTTAGCACACACAACCGGTACAGGACCAAACCATAACAAACATGCATAAGCTTGGCAACCGTTAATATTTAACAACAAATCATTTTCGAGTCATAATGACTATTTAGGGTTAAAAGCTAGTTTAAGTGTGACATTGGTAAATCTCGTTCATTAAGCAATGTTGCTTTAATGGACTTTAAAGAGTCCGATAATGAGAATAGGTGATAGACGTCATTTAGGTTCTTGCAAACAACTCTAAGCGGGTTAAACAGCTGATATTTGTATTTACATTGACTAACCTTAACCAAGGTAAAGTGCCTAGAGAAGCGGTTAGGAACATTAAAACTTATTTCTCCAAGTAATGACGGCGAGTCAATAG
Organism: Glossina pallidipes; assembly: GCA_000688715.1. Taxonomy (NCBI): domain Eukaryota; kingdom Metazoa; phylum Arthropoda; class Insecta; order Diptera; family Glossinidae; genus Glossina; species Glossina pallidipes. The sequence continues at coordinate 5,638 of KK499958.1, forward strand.
CGCCGTTTATTAATTTGATTCCGAAGCAAACGCCAAGAATAAATCTACGTTTTTCAAGAGATGGTAAGGACAAAAGAGCAACCTATTTTCATAGGGGGGAAGAGAAGCAGACGGATCCCAACCCAAATTCCTAAGAGCAAACAACAGGAATTGCTTTTGAATAGATTCATACTCAAGTATAGGCCTAACCAAACACATGTACAGCCTTTTCGCAATGTAAGGATCATCAAACTCTTTGGACCACTTCTTTATAAAACCAAGCGCGGACCTAGCTTTACTTAACGAGAACTCGACGTGTAAGTTAAAACGTACGCCACCAAATTATTCAGGTCAGTTTGAAGCTGATGTGATTGCGATTCCAAGGAGAAGGAAGAAAACAGTTTAACATCATCCGCATACATTAAGATCTGGCTGGATTTAATCACTGAAGGCAAGTCATTAAATAAAATGGGTCCTAAGTGGCTACCTAGAAGTACACCTGACGTAACGGGGAATTCATATGAGGTGCTGCAGTTAAACAACACCCTAAATGACCTATTATTAGATAAGAGCTTATACATTTCACTAAACGGGAAGAGAAGCCAGCGGTTTGAAGTTTAAAGATAAGTAATTTATGGTTAACCAAATCAAAGGCTTTGCTAAAATGAGTGTGTATGACATCAGTGCGAGAGCCACTAGAAAAAGCCTTGAAACCAAGACAACAGATTGGTGGCCGTAGATCTTCCTTTTCGAATCCCATGTTGGAGTGGAGAAATATACGATTTGATGGCAAAGACCAGATGCTGAATCACGATTCTCTCGAATAGTTTAGGCAAGACACTCAACTTAGGGATGCCTCTATAGTTCTCAACAAGTTGTCTACTCCCACTTTTGTGAATAGGAATAAGAACAACACAAAGGGAAAACACATAAGTTCAAGGACTGATGAAAAATCTTTGAGATAACACCACAAAGCTCGATAGCGCAAGATTTAAGGACGAATGATGGAATTTCATCAGATCCAGGCGCACAACTGTATTTTAGAGAACTCAACTTTTTAGAAACGTCCTCTTCAGAAATAACCAAATTAGGTATAGAAACCAAGTTAGTTATAGGATATCGGTAATTTACTGATAAATCGAAACTAGCAGTCGAAAAGTTTCGTCGGAAGTACTCAGCAAACAGATTTGAGATTTCAAAATCATCCGAGGAATCAGAGCCATTAAAAGAAACATGCGAGGGATGTGCGGAAATTTTTCTTTTTGAATTAACAAATTTAAAAAAGTATTTCGGATTAGCAAATAGAGAGGATTTAATGAACTAAAGGTATCTGCAATAATATTAGTGGTTGAGGGAGTTAAATCTATGCCTTGCGGCTGAGTAAACGAAATAGTCTGAAGAAGAGTCACTTTTCAAAAATTTCTTGAAAAGCTTGTTTTTCCTATTCTTGTAATATCTAATTGTCTTGTTAAACTATGGGGGACACCTGCTTCGAGGACGGCGCAGCTTAATCGGAACAGATGCAACAATAGCTAGATTTAATGTATTGTAGACCGATGACAATAAGCTTTCTATACTTCCGGTTGAGAAATTAAGCCTCATATGTGAAAGATGATATTTTAGAAATATAATATTGATTTTACGAAAATCATAATATTTGCTGCAAAAGGATGGATTTGGAATATTAAGGCAATTCAACGAATCATAATACATGTGATGAAAGGAAATGCACTTTGCGGGATGCTAAGGATCCTCAGGTAAGCTAAAAGGTGAACAACGATTTACAGTAATCTCAGGAAAATTGGCAAAGCAGAGATCAAGTAGTCTACCATTACAATTAATTACGATTATATTGAACTAAATTATGGTCAAATAATTCGTTAAAGAACACAACAGCTCTATCAGATGTTGAAGTAGTCAAACAGCCAGAACTATCACTGTTACACCAAGTGACTTGAGGCAGCTTGAAGTCTCCCAACACAACGACCAAATCGGTGGGTCTAGACTACTTGGCCACTTCACAAATGAGGGCAGCCTGTTTCTTATATATGGAGATATCAGAATTTGCGGGAATGTAGGAGCAGGTAAAAAATAGCTGTTTATTAGGCATTTTCGCTCGAATGGCGATAAATTAAACGTCAGCAGAAGTGGGAAATTCTATTGAATTAGACGGGACTGACACAGATATGGCAATTAATACACCGTCACCAATACGATTCAATCGGTCATTTCTGAAAACATGGAAAGAATTATGGAATGGTTCCGACGAATGTATATCAGGTTTTAACCAAGTTTCAGTGAAAGCAAAACAAAAAAACTCAGTGCTTACTGAATTTAGAAAAGTAGAACGAATTTTTGAATTTAGACCCTTAACATTTTGATAAATGGGATATAATGGGCCTGAAGAAACATTTAGTTTTTTGAAGGCGACAGGACTACAGATTTGGTATTACGGGGTCGATCTCGAGGAATAAATTACTTAATTAAGGATCCTACTGGCCACAGTGGTTTATTTAACAATATATCACTGTTTTTAGTCGGAACTAGTATTTTAAAAGAAAATATTGCTCTAGATTGAGAAGGAGCCAATTTGAAGATGCTAACGCGTTTTAAGTTGACTGATGGGACTTTCGCCGCCAGATAGTTTTTTATGTTATCCACTGATGTTTCAGGTGCCAGTCTTGACACAAATATTGCTTTCCTTGGAGGAACTGCCGTCAAGCAAATGTCATTACTACTAGGAATAGTAGAATTCACGGCTAGGGAGTTATGAGATGGAGAGAATATTGGGGGTGTTACCATACTTGCACGAGTAGCTTGAGCGACCGGCCCACTTTGGTGACCAGCGTCGACACTCGAAGAGTCAGGGGGAGAAGAAGTATTACTTTGCTCTTTATTGTTTTTAGGCGATGCCTGATTACAATGAACTACGGTGCTGGGAGGCGATACCCTTGCCACTTCAGCATAGCTTAAAGCAGAAGGACTTGCCGGCTAGTTTGTAACCACCTATTGTAATATAAGGTGTATTAAGTTTTCGCGGATGAATATACTACCCAGAAGAATCGATCAACTTGGAAAATGTTTCTGGCAATTTTCTTGCCCCTAAGTCTGTCTGTCTATGCGCTTGTCTGTGCATTTATCGGGTGTTCAATCAAATTTGATACATTGAGCGCTTAGTTTATACCCTGCCACACTGTGCCAAAAGCGGTATGGAATGTAAGCACCAAAAGTTTTTCAAAATGTCTTCTCTCAAAAAATTCGTATATTTGTGCTTATAAAAATTTTTTTTTTATTTTTGTGTTCTGACTAGATATAAACATATGATTCATAATCTAATATTTGTATAATTCACACGAAATATTGAGTTTTTCGAAATTACTATTACAAAATTCAAACGCTTGCTTTTGCTTAAAATTGTGCTGGCTGAGTGAAATATTGCTGTCCGACTTAATTTTGATAAACTAACAAACCCAGTTACCTCGCCGTAATACGTCAGAATTTCGCAAACAGTATTTTCAATTGAAATTTAATTGATTTGACATTCACGTTTGTTGCTATAAGAGACAATATAAAGCAAGTTTTTTTAAAATTGTATGTAAGACTTTGAAGTGCATTGAAGTGTGCATATTGACGTTTATTTTCCTTTTCCAGCAATGTATGAAAACCAATTACGCAACGTATTCCAGAAATCAGAGAGATAGCTGAGATAATGGAGATAATGGAAATAGATATTGAAGTCCTTTTCGGTGACAAAGACGAAGATAAGGATATAGACCAAAATGATGCAGAACTGAACATTATTTTGGACGAGTACATAGAACGTAGTAGTTTCATAACCGATGACCACATTTATGAAGAAAGGTCTAAGAATCAATACTGTCCCCAATTACAGCTTCCAGTTGATTTTCTATTGACTTTCAAGGGCCACACAAAACTGATATATTCATGTGCACTGCATCCTCATCAACTGCTATGTGCAACGGGTAGTGACGATGACCATATTTTCGCATGTAACCGTAATAGCGAGCTAAACACTAACGAGTTTCCCGAACATAAACACACGATCATTGCAATCGACTTCAACCATGACGACATGTATTTGGTAAGCGCTGGCTTGGTTAGCGAAATTATTTGACACAAATTACAAAATTTTCCTAGCGAAGGAAACAAGGATGGCGGAGATTTGATTATTTATATATTATGGAAATATTCAATGGGTGGCTTGCCTTGGGCGCATTCGCATTCTGCCTAATGACTAATACCTAGTACGGAAGGAGGAAGAGTACATGTTTAGCGTTTATCAGCTGATGCCTCCAAAATACTTCCTGACTCAGATGCACTTAGTAAAGCCGATCATGCATTCACTGACGACAAGAACTTCGTTGCTACTTGTAACAGTGAACCCATCAAGCTTTGGGATGTAAGCGCTTTTGTCGCAGTAATTGTGAACAATCGTATAGTGTATACAAACAATTGTCAATACTGTGCTCGTGGTAATGCTTTAACCTATTTTGTGCTTACTGGCAAAACTGTTTTTAGTAGTCAAGTCACTCCCGTTGATGTAAATGATCCTTTTAGGTGCTAGTAACGCTTTATACAGGCGAATTTTTGTCTGGGAAGTAGACGATAATATAATTGAAATGCAAGGGACTCACAAGTATACCTTAATCAGAGCTATTATGTTTGGTAATATATATGGTTACGATACACGTACAAATCTACCGCTTTTTAAGTCATCAGGTAAAACAGATGCTATTTACTAATTTTGTTTCGATCATCGCTATTCAATTCTATGATCTGCATAAAAAGGTTATCCAGTCAAGCTATGTTCGGCTGAATAATTTCAAAGAATTCTCTAACGTCTTCAATATTAATACTCAGATTAACACGCTTTCTTTTCCAATTGTATTATCTTCTATATGTAGTGTGCAACCGAATTGTTACGTAATTTTTTGTACAATGTAAATTATTTGTACTCATTGCTTCTTAAACACGAATGCAAGCACTTTTTCATTAGTTATTAATAAAAATATATTCAAATTTTTATGCTTTCAGTTACTATAAGTATGTTTTTCAAGGGAATAACATCATGTGTTCAAAATGTTCACGATTCTTCATTCCTGCCACAACAACAACTGATGCAAAGTCAGAGTATTGCTATTATATATAAATATATATATATATATACATATATTACTATGCACAAGGGTACAAGTATTTTAATAGCGATCACCGAAGGATGCGTGGTACATTCAATTTATCGAGACGTTTGCAACGTCCAGAAGGAAGCTTCAGAGGCTGCACAAAGTATATATATACTTGAACAGCGTCAAATTCTAAATTGGCTTAAGCAGAAAAATTTGTTGCATGCATGTTGACATTGAAAATTCGCCAAATCGGTCAAAAGACACGCCCACAGAACCACGTAAACTGAGAACACCTCTGCTTTTCAAAAGAAATAAGACATTGGTTTTTTGCTTATTATTCATAAATTACAGCAGATGTACAAAAATTTGAACCCATATTTTATGGGCGGTGCTGTAGCATTTGTGCTGGAAAAAATTGACCACACCTACCCAATATTATTGTGTATCAAAATCTAATTAATTTTTTCAATACTTTTACACCGCGCAGAATCAAGCTGCAAAAACCTCGCAAAGTATACACGTTCTTGGCCAGTGTGAAATCTTGAATGCACCTCAGCATGTCCGCCTGCTCGTCTGTCCACCTGTCTATTTGCGTAATTTTGTAGTATTTGCGGTAAACATTCTCCCGTTAACAAAAATGAAGATATCGTCTACAAATTTTCAAAAGAATTTGTAATTGACCTAAACTCCTCAAAGGACACGCCTACCATTTAGCATGAAAATGTAGTTATTTTACTATTTTTGTCTTTTTCAGAATAACGGTGATGGGTATAGAAGATTCGGTCACAACCGAATATAATTCTTTTGTTCATTTTTATTGAAAATTCGCAAAAGATGTACAGTTTTCCGGGAGCCGATACGGATCTTTTTTCAAAGAAAATTGCAGAGTGCTGTTAATAACAAGATAAGTAAATAAGAAGAGTGCTTTTCTTATTAATTATTTTGAAAACTTGTTTAAGAATATTTGAATCATTAATAGTTAGTAATATTTTTTAAATGGTTTTTTTTTTAATATAAATGTTTTAAACTTTGTAAAATTTAAAGTTAACAAAATATTTATATATGTAATTTCTGGAAATATGTGCTAAGAAAGGAATGTGGAGGAACATATCACTTATAAGTAATTTAGGTTGATTATCATATATTATAACATAAACAAAATATGTATATATGTAATTTTTAAGGTTACAACCATAACTTGATCGTCACAATTTGAATGGCAAAACGCAGTTACTTTCAATTTATCTCTTTACCTACCCGTTGGCACCTATTTTCATGTGTTTGACAATTTACTTAACTCGTTAAAAGCGTGGCTAAATAGGTAACAGGAAAACTTCACATTTAAAGACATTTCCATTAAGCTCCGAGGGATAATAAATAAGGAGCGTCTGATCTTCGTTTTTGAAGATGTATTGTTTATTTGTTTCACACGGCTGCTTACTGTAGAGATCAAGAAACTTAGCCACACATCTGCCATTGGATTATAGTAATAACTATTTAGGGAAAGATTTAGACAATTGAATTATAATTCTATATATATATGTGTATCTGTGTTTAAATATAAATTTTTATTGAGAGGGCTTTTCAATGAATTTTTAATAACCCGATGTTTCTGTTTGCCATGTGACAAAATGCATCGCCCTTTTTGAGAACCAATTCTTCCAAATAGTCTACCATAGCATTCTTTACTCAAAACGGTTCGTAATTCACGAATTTATGCCAATTTCAAAATTCCCGTGTGTTACCGTAATATTATCTTCATCTTTTCTTCTCTCATGTATGGAAATATTGTGACTTTGTAGCGTCTTATATGGCGGCTGAGGATATTAATACCAGCTCATCTCAAGTGGTACAAAGCAGACGAAAATGTTGATAGAAAGTTTAGAGGACGTGCAAGCGTCACTAAAGTACATATCAGCTTCTTTCGTGAACACTTATCAAACTTTAACTTCACCATCTGCAAGTACTGCCTTTAAGCAAAACTCACTCAGCACATTTTGAAAGAATTGAACTGAAATGTGCTTTCACTTCACTGTATATATCGGACATTACATTACATTATCTATTTGACACTAATTTCCACTAGTTATTTGATCGAGTAGAGCTTTCATTATTTTGACGATACTCAAACAACAGATTCTTTTCTCGATAGATTCATAAGATCAACCATCAGCTTCTGCCTTAACGATGGAAGAAGTAGCGAACTACATATATGGAGTGGGTAGCGAACTATAACAAAAAGTCCTGTCATTTTTTTGACTTTTTAATTATAAAATCTTACAGAAAAATTAACAGAAACTATATAATACTTATATGTTCATTTTCTTCTCAAATCAATTGCCGAAGGATAGAAGTGTGCTAGATTTGTTCTTCCGCTTAGAAGGGACAGATAGACGCATTAGAGGTTCCATCAAATCTGTATAATCTTAATCAGCCTTACATTTCGAGTCGATTTAATTATTTTCATCTTTTGGTTTATTCTGTATTCACAATAAGCCGTAGAAAGTTGTTGTTTTACGTATAATTCTGTAGTTGATGACCAAGTCATAAGAAAATGAATGTGAGCGGAGCCTACAGTAAATAAAAAATTGTAGCTCTCAATTCCACTGATCCTTTTGCTTTCTGGTACCTCATAATCAAATTGGTGCCTACATAGCGTTCTTGAAACCTCTTTAATTATTGGTAGTTAAAAAACAATAATTCGTAAGCCATTATTGTAATTACACGTACAAGAATAATCGCAAACTTTCGCTCACATAATTCAAAATGTAATCCCAGACGTAATTCGAAGTACAACTGGCAAAAGTCTATTTACATGCTGATACGCTAAATGGGCATCTGCTAATCTCACATGATTTGCGCTCTATTTTTAACATCGTCTTCTTAATTGATTTGAAATACACTCCGGCAAACTTTTAATTTTCCATCTCTATCTTTAGGACCCTTGCAATCCTATGAAAAATCTAAATCAGATTATTTACTAAGATTAGAACTGAAAACATTTCCTCAGCGAGTTTCGCTACGCGGGGCGGAATTTATTCACACAGAAAATTGGCAATATCGTGACCTTTGTCATATCACAACCATTTTTTTGTCGTTAATACTGTTTTTTGGTGATTTTTGATTTGGTTAAAAGAAACCAGAATACACCACGTCTATTCATCAATCGCAAGGATTTTACAATAGTACCCTTCGAATTAAGCAGGAAAATTAAAGTTTCCCGTGAATGGGGAACAACACCTATTCAAAGCTTCAAGAAACTGTGTTATGTACGCTTTAGCTTGATAACTTATACAGTTTCATGTATCTTGAAGACAATAATTTCAAATGAAGAAGTCAAAGTTTTGTTCATCACCCTACTGTACTACTTAGATGTAGTCTTAGATAACGACAAAGTCAAATTCGTACGTGCAATCTTATTATAAACTTCAAACTAAGACTACATCCCGAGAGCAATTGAAGGAAGAAAATGATAATGATCAGTTTTAATTGGTATCTTCCTAATAAAGCATATAAATTAATCTATTTCTAGACAGTTAGTAAGTTATGATAGGAAAAAATTGATAACATTAACAAAGCCATATTTATATCGAGGTCAAAATCCTTTGAAAACCATGTGTGCTTTACGGCGGATATTTGATGCGATATTCAAAAAATTATTTTGTATGCTAAGTGATCACATTTGAGGACTGGTTTGTTATAATTGCGATAATTTCTGGATTCTTAACTGTTCTTAGGCGGCCATAACGGCGAAGCATATAGACATAGATAAGTCAACTCTCAAACTTCCACTGAATTACTTTGCTAAGAACCTGATAACAATTTTCAGGTGTTACAAACAGAACGATAAAATGAATCAAACAATCCTTACCTGCTTGATGTAAAAAAGAAATGAACTGAAAAGCCTTAAGGTATTTCGAAATTACATTCTCTCACAAGTATTTAAGTAAAGGAGATAACCGAAAGGAATAAAAAAAAAGAAACAAAATTATTTAAACTTTCGTTTTTGTACTGATTATATAAAAACGTCTTTCCCTCTACCCTTCTATTTCACTGTCACTGTGTTTTTTCTTTACTTCAAAAATAAGAGTATTCTCCTTTTTTTTGCCAAAATAATGAAAAACTTTTATTATATTTGCAAAGCGGGATAGAGTAACAGCAATAACAGTATTACCATTTTTATCTGACATACCAATTTTCGCAGTTCTCACATTTATCCGTATTTCTAGCGAACGCAAAAAACAAAAGATTCTTTGAAATGAAAATCTCTTGGGTGTGATTAGTAAATATCTCATGCTTGAAGGCGTTAAGAAAGAAATGAATAGAAAATAAACAGAAAAAAAGCACTAAAAACTTCATCGTGAAAAAAAATTATTATACCGTAATTTAAATCTATTTTTATGTGTATCAGCTGAGTACACATACGTATGTATTTATGCGTTAAACAAAAGAACTTACATTTTTTACAATTTTATGGTAAAATATAATCATATAACAGTGAATGTCGAGCGGAGTGCGGAGTATAAGCAAAAAGAAAAAAGATAAATTTCCAAACTGCATTAAGTTCCACATTCACATTTATTCATAAAGTTTAATTCACTACCGCAGCAGATTACAATGGACGTTAAATATGTACATACAACACTCTTTTATTTGCGCCGTAAAAACCAGTACAATAAAGCTCTAAATGATGAACAGAGACACCAGATAAAACAAAGAATTTATATATCGAGTAAATTCACTAAACATTCTAAAGCGATCTGCCCTGCCCTCCCATCTTTAGTATGATAATATTGAAGAAATTAAAACTTTAAAATCGGTAAGTTAAACAAGCAAGAAAATTAAATTTGGTCGGGACCGATTCTTTTATACTGCTTAGTCCAAAAAAAGACAAAAGAAGCAAACGTATAAAATTCTCATGCTCTATAATGTAGAATGGGCGCAATTGATTTCTTCTATTTCAGAATGAAACTTTTGTCGTAAAGGCATGTGGGCGTTGTAATCGTGTCCTTTGAAAAGTTTAGGTCAAAACCAAATTCTTTTGCAAATTTGCAAGCGATATCTTCATTTTCGCTAACGGGAGAATGTTTACCACAAATGCTATAAAGTTACGCAAACAGACAGATAGACAAAAGAACAGGCGGACGTGCTGAGGCGCACTCAAGTTTTCAAACTGGTCAAATAAGCAGTCAATCAAATCGCCCAGCATCGCCCATTATCGCCCATGTGTTCAAATTTTTGTACGTTTATCTTCTATAGTGTATGAGTAATGAGTTTACGCGGTTCTGTGGACGTGTCTTTTAATCGATTTGGCCCATTTTTAATACCAACCTGCGTGTAACAGCTTCCAATGTTTCTCCCAAACTTGAAGTCGATAGCTTCACTTTTGCGAGCAGGACAATGTTTAGAACAGAGATTACACATACGGACAGACCGTGAGACGGTAATGCTTAAATCGATTTAGAATTTGATGCTGATCAAGATATATACTTTGTGGGGTCTCTGATGCTTCTTTCTGAGCGTTGCAAACGTTGAAAATACACACACATAACTCCCCTAATAAAGTAAAGTCGCGAATTACATTCAGCGTTGTATAAGCGTAACTTGTATTTTCCTATATGTAGGTGCATTTGTATGTTTATAAATACAAGTGTACTTAGGCTTTAGCAATTATTTGTGATAGAACAGCGAAGAATAAATTGTGCGCGCGTATGCATCCATACATATAAACGACTATTTATTTTTATGAGCCAACTCATGTACTCGTATAACAATAAATGTATTCTGTGTAAAAATGCACAAAGCAAAGCAAAATTATAAGGTATATACATATAAACGAAAAGTAAAAGTACATTTTCTTCTCAGATACAAACTATAGTATAGACAGACAGACAAGTCATTTCGGCCACACCAAAGTTAATGTCTTATTTTACCTTTGTGTAAGCTTTGCAACAATTGCTCGACCGACAAATTGTTTCATTGCCTTTCCCACAGACGCTGAAGCTGAGATGCTATTATTTCAACGATAGCCATGATGGTGCTGTCGTTGTTGTCGTACTTAGCATTGTTGAATCTATTCTTCACTAGATTCTTCTGGCCACTACAACTCTCATATTTCCTCTTCCCCTGATATCTCATTCATATATACAATACTTCATACTACAAATTGTGAAACGTTTTTTGAACTATGCTTTTTTTTGTACTCGCCACAGGAGGTATATTAGATTATTTAAATGTTTGTAACGCGTAAATTTGTTCTATAAACTGCATATAGTTTTGCCTACCATGAGAAACGGACAGGGTCAGTTATCCATATCTGTCGGATTTACTGTGTATTTGCATGCTTTTACTTTTAAAGCATTATACCTATAGTTGGCGATTTTCTCAAAAGGCAGATCCAGTTTTTTTATAATATTTATTATATAATTACATATATTTATATGTTACATTTCGGAATCTATTTATACCCATCACCGACGGATGAGGGTTATTTTCATGTTGTCGAAACGTTTGCAACGCTCAGTAAGAAGCATCAGAGACCCCACAAAGTATGTATATAATCTTGATCAGCATCAAATTGTAAATCGATTTAAGCATTACCGTCTCACGGTCTGTCCGTCTGCGTTATGTCTGTTCTAAGCATTGTCCTGCCCGCAAAAGTGAAGCTATCGACGTCAAATTTGGCAGAAACATTGGAAGTTGTTACACGCAGGTTGGTATTGAAAATGGACCAAATCGATGGAAGGACACGCCCACAGAATCATGTAAATGGAGGACACTTCTGTTTTTCACAGGGAATGAAAAATTGGTTTTTTGCTCATTACTCATAAACTATGGCAAATGGATGTACAAAAATTGGAACGCATATTCTATGGGCGGCACTGTAGCATTTGTGCACAAAAATAGAAGTAGTTGACTACGCCTATCCAACATTACAGTGTATCAAAATTTATTTATTTTTTCAAAGCCCTATAACGAGCAAAAACAAGCTTCAGAAACCCCATAAAGTCTACAAATTCTTGCCCAGTTTCAAATCTTCAATGCACACCTAAACATGTCTACCCGTTGTTCTGGCCATCTGTCTGCTTGTGTATTATATCCAACAATTTAGTGGAAACCTTTTTTTGTAAATCAAAGAAGGAGATAAGGAAAAAGAAATTTGCATACAAGGCTCCGTTAAGATCAAAATCGATTTGTTCGATTTTTTTTTTGTACTTCTTTCTTTCGCTTGCCTATTTAGATTTACAATTACGAACTCAGTAATTTACTTAGAATATCGAAAACGATCTTAAATCTTATTTCTTTATTCTGGGTTGAGGGGCTCAAAATATTATAAATCTGTCTTTAAAATTATATATTTTTCTCAAGGATGCTCTTACACATAATGCTTCGATTATGCCATCTTTTGTTTACACGTATCGCGACATACTTATGAATGAGCTGCACTGGCTGTAACTTTGAGCACTGCTGCCTACTATGTTTTAACTTCAGCCATAATGTTCTTACATTTATTGCGTACAATTATTTATTTATCTAGTTCAAGACTTTTTTTTTTACAATAAAATCAACCAAATGTTGAGTATCAAGCGATTCGTTTAAAGCCAAATATAATTTCTAGTACTTTTTTTTTTTTTTTTTTTTTGTTGCGTATTTGTAAAAGTGTAGTAATTTCTACCTAAATGCTGGGCCAACATTACCGAATTGTTTTGCACGCGTACACCGTGTCACTTCTTCGAACCTGCAATAAATAGCCGCCAACGTTATTATTATCATCATCGTCATTATAATTATCATTAGGATCAATTCATTTGGCCGAGTGTCATCTCATCAACATTTGTATAGCTGCCAACGTAATTTCAGAGGCATTATTATGAAGTATATGGACAAACTATTTGCCGCAATTACGTTACGTTCGTATGCACACCATTTATTTCTTATATATATATTATTTATATATACATATTAATATATATATTATTTTTTATATATATATATTTTTGTTTTCTATTTTTATGAATATATGTTTGTGTGAATGTATATATATATATATATATATATATGTATACGTATATTAGTCTATATATAACGATGGCTATATGTTTATATAATACATCCTATAATTATGTTTTACAGCAGCACTCACTATTAATATCTCCTTCTTTTTTTTTTCTTTCACTCATTCATTCAGTTCATTCGGAGGTAATGAAGGAAGTATCGTTTCTGGCATAGTAAGCAAATACTATATATATTCTCCCAAGTGTTGTAACTAGATGTTGTTGCTCCGGCAAATAGATGCTTTTCACATAATAAAACTTTTAATGAATTTCATTTTGTATGGCAACAATGGCGATGTTTAAGTCACAACCAACGCGTACAACCGCTAAAGACATGTAACTGCTGCACTTTGAGTCTATTTGCAGTTATACATAACTTGACTTTATTCTTGTTTTTACTTTTGCTAGCAAATAACCTATTGTTGCCTTATTGGCTTCATATTCTTTTTTAATGCTTCGTGAGCATTTATTTGCTGTATGCCATCGCATACTCTTTTATATATATATTTAAAAATGTACATCTGCCCATACATTTGGAGAACGTACGGTACACTCGTATACACCAGTTCTTAAAATAACAATGGTCTTAAAAAACAGAATGTATTTGTGTATGTGTATGCTTGTAAGTTTTTAAGTTTACCTATCAATTGCAGAAGTATTTTCAGTCAAGTGTTAAAAGAAGACTTCAAGTACAAGGTTTTTTTTTGAATGTGAGAAAAGTTATCGGTTCGCTCAAGATATCAAAGGAGAAACTGAAACAAAAAAAGGAGCGGTTTACGCCCATGATGATTTCCTTTCTAAGCCTTGAACATGACATCTACCGAAAGCAACATAAGCAAGTTTAAATGTAAATCTAAAGGCTCGATACACTTGCAAATCCCGTCTAAAATCTTTTTTTACCGTATCACAAAACCAGATGTAAAAGGTACTGGCATTTCGTTTACGTTTTTGATCGTTTGTTTTTACATCCATCTATACTGTAATCAAATCTTGAAGATAAATTGCATCCTAGGACCGCGCATGCTCGGTAGATTGTAAAAATCTAATAACGCGCAGGCGATATGTAATGCTTTCTCTTAAGAATATAAAAATTTGTAAAAAATTTTTTTTTAATTTGTTGTCTTATAAGGTGCTATATATTAATATATACGTATATCCGCATATATATACAAAGAAAATTTAATGTTAATTATATCTTGAATGTATTTTTATTTCCCTGTTTTGTATAATTTTCCTTTGCAATAATAATTTCACTTAGTTGACAGCATTTATTTGTAATTTTACTACTTTAGGTTGTGGAGAGAATTTCTGTTACTTCGCCATTATACCGCACGACCACCCACTTTAACTGCAAGCACTCACCCTCTGCTGTTACGTTGAACACATACAACTGAATCCTAACGTCTGTTATTTATTTTTTTGCTTTTTTGCTTTTTTTGTATAATTTACTATGTTAACGTTTCCTGCAGGCACGCTCATTACTTCCGCTTGGCATTTGAATGTGCATCACCCATCGCTTAACCCGATTTTTATACCATCACCGAACAATGAGGGGTATATTGATTTTGTCAAAACGTTTGCAACGCCCAGAGGAAGCATCAGAGACTCCAAAAATTATGTATATAATCTTCAACAGCATCAAATTGTAAATCGATTTAAGCATTACCGTCTCACGGTCTGTCCGTCTGCGTAATGTCTTTTCTAAACATTGTCCTGCTCGCAAAAGTGAAGCTATCGATTTCGAATTTGGTAGAAACATTGGAAGTTTTTACACGGAGGTTTGTATTTAAAATGGGCCAAATCGATTGAAAGACACGCCCACAGAACCGCGTAAACTCATTACTCATACACTATAGAAGATAAATGTACAAAAATTTGAACGCATGGGCGATAATGGGCGACGCTGGGCGATTTGATTGACTGCTTATTTGACCAGTTTGAAAACTTGAATGCGCCTCAGCACGTCCGCCTGTTCTTTTGTCCATCTGTCTGTTTGCGTAACTTTATAGTATTTGTGGTAAACATTCTTCCGTTAGCGAAAATGAAGATATCGCCTGCAAATTTGCAAAAGAAATTGGTTTTGACCTAAACTTTTCAAAGGGCACGATTACAACGTCCACATGCCTTTACGACAAAAGTTTCATTCTGAAATAGAAGAAATCAATTGCGCCCATTTTATATTATAGAGCATGAGAATTTTGTGCGTTTGCTTCTTTTGTCTTTTTTTTGGAGTAAACAGTAATGGGTATAAAAGAATCGGTCCCGACCAAATTTAATTTTCTTACTTGCTTTTTTATTTATTTATATATATATATATATATATATACATATATATATATATATATTATTTTTTTATTTTGGAGAAAGAGAGAAATTCTATTGCGCGCTGTAGTTAGTCATATTGGTGCTGCAGTGTTAGTGTGCAAATACACAAAATATAAAAAACATGCAGTATTTAACTCGGAATGACCGGCGATCCGAGCTACGATGTGTGTAACTACGTACAATGCACAAACGGGCATTAAGGTTCATACCTACATACCGGCCAGAAAAAGTATGCTGCATTGCGCGTTGTTGCTGCTTCCTTCTCTGCGAACATTTCTCGTAGTTTATTGCATTTTTCTCTTTTTTTCCACTTGCTGTATTTTTATATATTTGTTTTTTTGTTTTTTTTTTTTGTAATCTCAAATTAAAATCCTTTCTTTTTATTTGAAGTTTTCAACCCTTTTTTTATGAATTCTATACACATTATGAGAAAGATTAGCCAGTACGTAGATATACTTTGACGTACTTTTTGTAACATTATCATCGAAAATCTTGCACCGATACATTCATCTACATACATCGGGATTGTGAAAATTCTTAGAAATCTTAAAAAATAAATATTTGTCATGTTGTTTGCTAGAAAAGTACAGGTAAAGGATGAATTTAGCAAATGGGTTAAACTTCCTTCCAGAATTATTATTATGATAATTTATTCAGATTAAAGATATAAATTCTAGGATTAAAACTTTATAATTAATTTAACCAGAGAAATAAACTCTAAGACGAAGGCTATCGGCTTTGTTGAAAACTTCGGCACAATTGAGATTTGAACCTACGACCACTGAGCTGTCAGTCGAGATCCTTTTAGGGTAATCACTAGCAGCCAAAGCTATCGGCTCTTCTTCGCTTTTTTTCAAAAGATAATTTAGATGGTTAGTGCAGAGTCGCTTTAGTGAAATCAAATATTTCATTGTTATTGCGTTCTGCTGGTGCTATCAAGAATTTCAATATTTGAAGGAAGCACAAAAAAATTGATAATTTCTAATATAATCACTGAGCCAATTGAATGATTTTCAGATATCATGTTACTACGTTACTGCCAGTGAGCATATGCTCGCGGATCATACGACAAAACCGAGGGAAAATAAATTGAATTATTAGAATGTATGGGACGCGGATATTAAACGTAGATGCGAAGGCGACTAGATTTAACTTATTTACTTTTACTTCATTTCGGTTGCATTAAACGATAGTGAGAGTGGGTGATGTACGCATTTGTTTGTCTAAAGTTTCACTGCCTCGTTTCTACATTGAATTCAACATTCTTATTCGGTTTCCAATGTATGGCATTGCAATGGCTTGCATTTGCATTTTTATTTTTAATTCATTTTTTTATTTCCTCTTAATTTCGTTTTTGTTTTAATTCATTTGAAATTCATTGCATTCACTTTGTCCAGTTTTTAAGCACTTTCTTTTTTTTCTTACTTAGGTTTACTTCTCTCGTTGGTATAATTTTCTCAATTGCTCCATTGCTTTAACTCTTCTTACACTTTGCCAACGTGTCGTATTTGCTTGTTAAATCATCCTTTTACTTAAAAAGCACAACCTTTTTGTTTATGCTTTTATTACTACTACTGTATGAACGTATATATATATATATGCTTCTCGGCTTCACTTCTATGCATATTACTTTTCTAAGCCTCTTTCGTAATGCTTTATTGTAAAAGATGCCTTTTTATGTTTCCGTTTTCAAGGTTTTATTATCCCTTATACTCTTGCAATACCGTCTCACTATACGATTAAAGTGGAAACCAAAAAAATATCATATACTTGCAGACGATGCAATTTTTTATTCAGTATATTCTAACTCCTGCATGAACAGTAATCTCAAAAAGTATAAAATACGAAAAAAATAAGTGAATAAAAATAAATAAAGATAAAAACAAAACAAAATATATAAAAAAGAGAAACATTGCATCTAAAAGACCAAAAATAACCAACGATAGCCACAACAACTTTTATATATTAGAGTGGAAGAACTTTGTAGATTTTAATCTTTTTCGATTCAAAAACTTTTTGCTGCCAATGCGTTCAACTTGTCCAAACAGATGCACTTAATACCATTACGTACATATTACATGTGAATGGTGTTGTTTTTGTTATTGTTGTCGGTTTGTTGTTTTTACTTTATCAAAACAGTTGCAATCAATGCCTCTTTCAACGTTATGACCTCTTGTGGATGATTGTTTCAATTTTCCGGTGCTTGGACCAGACAAGTATTAAATGCAATTTTGATGGGTCTTGTGGCACTAAAACGTTGCTCCGGTATTAATAGAGTCAAATTAAAAAAAAAGTCTTTTCCTGGAAAATAGCAAACTTCATCAATAATTGAAAATGAAATATTTTAAAGAAAATTAAAAATATCGGATGTATTCAAAATATATTTATATGCGTTTTATGTAACGGCTTAATTCAGAATATATTGAAAATCTTTCTTCGGCTATGGGACGCGTGATTTATAATCAGCGGAATATTTCCACGACTACGGTTATTTAACTTTGGTCAAGCTAAACGGGAACATGGCTCTGTCACATTGTGGATTATTATCCATTAAAACGTTAAGAGTTAGAAAATCACTTTCAAAAAAATGTGATTTAAATCTTCTCTTCTCAATGGATTATCGTATATATCGTAGTATACATATGTCACTTATGGATATGCATGAAAATCGTTCACTTTTTTTATTAATTGTGTGTCGCCATTCCCTTTATCTTCCTTGAAAATCACAATTAAGAAAATTCCTTTTACATCTTGAATCTATTTCAAGAATAGCAGGCAATACGTTTTTACAAGGGATAGATAAACAGATGACCGTATCCAATTAGTCTTAGTACCATGTTCTGTTACGTGTTCAGTACGTGTACGGGCTTGCAAAATTCTTTACATGTATAGAGAGGAATTGAAATGCATATAAAAACGAAATCATTTACGGTTTTTTCTTCTCCTCCTTTTTATTATTAGGTGTTTGCAAAAATTTTGATCAGCGACTCCTACAGGTGAAAATGATAAGAAATGGAAAATACCAGTGTACATAACGGTTGAATTCGATTGTTTTGACATTCCTTTATATAAAATACCAATTTTCCATTTAATATTATTGCTTTATTCATCGTACGACGACGCTAATCATGTAGCGCTCAAAATTGTTCTTCTTCCAAATTCATTACTTTTTTTGTTTACTTGAAAAAATCTGCTGCCCAAACCAAACACGTTCAGAAGCTTATGGTGATACTGCCCCATCATATCCCAATTTTCGGTTTTGGGATCAACGGTTTAAAAGTGCCAAACCAATATAAGTTCTTTCGACATAATATCGCCATGTTGCCCAAAATACTATAAAATGTTGCACAAAATAATGGAAACTGCTTCGATTAATATATATTTGCACCAATTTTCCACAATAAATGATTTTTCCAAGTGAAAAATTGACCAACATTTTTACAAACCCCAATACTTTGATCAATAAATGTAACTGACGACAGAAGACACCGCATGTAAGGCAAGTAAGGAAATTGTACTTGACTATGGTCAAATGGAATATTATGTTGTGTAATGCTATTCCATGTACTTGACCGATTTCTTCCATGTCGCTAGACCTTCGCTGTAGGATCACTTCTACAAATTACGTGGAAATCGGCATGGTTTTATATCTTTTAGTTTACAATCGATGAATCAAGCTTTCGATTTTAAAAACAAAACGGTTCTCTGCTTATGTTGCATTCTAGTCGTGTCCTCCGATCGATTTGATCCATTTTCTACGGAAACCTATATACAAGAAAAACCTATTAATTTGCCAAATTTAAAGCTGATATCTTAATTTTTGGCAATGAATGTTTACTTCAGATATTTACACGGACGGACAGATAGACATGTCTTATTCGTTTCAGAACTTTAGAGTGTTTAAGAGTATATGTACGCTAAGGGGACTCTAAAAATTTCTTCTTAGTGTTACAAAGCTGAATATGACCCCACTCTCGGTGGTGAGTATAAAAATGCAATTAATGTCATGCGTGTGATCATATGTCGTCTTAAATAACACTTATTTCTCTTTCATGATAAACTTTACTTATTTTTTTCAACCTGGAAAGTAATAAATTTCCAATTGTGATTAAATACTTTCAGTCACACACTCATTTATCTACATTTCTTCACTGCTACATAACACCACTGCACATGGGAGCATCCTGAACAATTGCTATACGAAAAATAATGCCCATTTCATCACAAGAACGTTATAGATGCACAATTATACTAATTAGTGCATGAATTGCTGCCGGAACCACGATATGTTCCACTCTTCTATACGCATTCGGATCCTTTTCATGTACTTTTTTCAAATTTATTATCAATCATTATTAATCAAAAAATTGAGATGCATTCATTTTATTACTTCGTTGGTTGTAGCCGAATGTATGTGTAAATCATTTCATAAAATATACACATTTTTTCAATCCATCAATATAGTTATGCCTGCGCGAAAATTTATCTAATCACAAGAATTAAGATGACAAGAAGTGAAGAAGACAAAAATTCATTGCATTACATTTAACGCCTCTTTCCAATATTTCAGTGAAATGCTTTGCAGAAAAACCAGTTTCTTTTATAATTTTGTGATAGTATTGCCTTGAATTGCTTAATTTACAGTAAGCAATTAGTTTAGAGCAGTTTCTCACGAACTACACCCAAAAACTACAGAACAAGAGCTTGACATCAGCTACATTCGACTTGTCAATAAATGTTAATAAGTCATCTGGTATATACGATGCTCTTATATATTTGGGAATAGCATTGTGTGTCCATATTGTAGTGCATGACCCGACTTATTGAAATATATAAACTATATTGAGTAACTTCGGTGAAAACATATTTGCTTTTATGTTTTGATTAAGCGGCAATTATGCGTATTTAAATAGTGGAACATGTTCGGCTTAATAGCACTCAAAGTTAATAGATTTTATTTTAGTAATAATCCACTGGACATAAGGGTACAAAAATAAACAAAACAAAAAAAAAATGAGAAAAATACTTTGACTACAATTATCAACGGAGGCACATTAGGTGACTATGTTTAAAATTAAATGATTGACTTTTATGTAATCCCTGAATCTATCTGAAGGTAACATTCATTACGCCGCCATAAACAATGCTCTTATGCAATACACGGCGGCACGAACAAATAACAGAAAAAATGAAATAATAGGAAGAGAGGAAAAAAACGGAATTTGAAATTAAGAAATTATAGTTAAAGTTCAAAAAATGAACGAAAAATTTGCAGGTTTTTTAATTAGTCTGCCATTGGCAGAACTCCATGCATAAATATTTCTCTCATCAGAAAGAGAAACCATACCAAAACAATCTCTCCACTTTACATTTTGAAGTATTTTCTAATATCCATTAAACAATAACAATAAGAACAGCAACATAAATAAACAAAAACATTGTGCACATGAACGATACCATTGAATGCATTTGTACATACGCACGCATATATAGCCACATATGTACATGCAATACATTTTGATTCTCATCTACAAATGTAGTAGCACACACTCCGTCCACGAATTCAGTTTAAATTTGAATTTTTCCTTTTTCAACTTTTCTATTTCAATAAAAACAGAACGCAAATGTTCGCTTGCTTGTGTATATCGACTCCATGACTATGAATTGAAATATCCAAATATAACCGAAAAAAAAAAGAAAAATTATATTGAAATCGCTTACGGTGTATTAGTGTTATTAATAAAAGCGTAAAGCAATACTCATATACGTTATGCAATACTTTCGTTTCATAATTTGTTTCTTTTTTATTTTGCTTGTACATCACGACTCTTTATATCGCAAAAAAAGTTGGTGAATAAATAAATATGAGAGAAAGTAAAATAAAATAGATCTTTAAAATCCACATTAAATTTATAGCGAATTTTACGTATCCACATCCTACTGTACTTAACCTATAGCCAAAAATCGATCGGCACTAAAC
Source organism: Glossina pallidipes (assembly GCA_000688715.1). Classification (NCBI taxonomy): domain Eukaryota; kingdom Metazoa; phylum Arthropoda; class Insecta; order Diptera; family Glossinidae; genus Glossina; species Glossina pallidipes. Next base: position 27,123 of record KK499958.1, read on the forward strand.
TGAAATTTCTACACGGGAAATATTATAATCGACTCGAAGACTTATGAAAGCGTTTAAACCCTAAAAGCACCGAACGCTAAACAAAATGCACCAGGTTTACTGAATGCTCTGTACGAATTCAATAACGATTAGACTACATATGTTGACGAAAATTTCTGCCTGTCTTTAAAGCGCATTTATAAATACTCACCGCTGAAATTTGTTGCTTAATAAAATAGTTTCTAACGCGTTTAATTTTCTCGAAATACCAGGTATAGATAACTTAGATAGATATAAGTTTTAGTTGTTTGCAGACTGTCGTTCAGTGTATATCACAGTGTAAAGAGATGGGATGACATTTACGGAACTGCGTGGTTTTTTCTGGTTTAATTGCATTAAACCGGAATGGAATGTCTCTGAAGTTATGGACATGGATTAAGTTGTCTTGAAGTGAAGGTTCGTTGAGCTTTGAAACAGTTAGAAAGTTGTTTACAAGACTTCGGGCAAAATATTTCGCATCTCAAAAACGATGAAAACTCGCTTACGACCTTCCGTCTTCAGCAAAAACAAACAAGGAATTGATCCTTAACTTAATCTGGAAAGGTCCACCGATTGCGATAGATTTTCTATACCTACCCTTCCCGATCAGCTCTAGCTCGTGTCGATGTAGTCATATTTAGCAGAGCAGCACCTCTATCACGGGGGCATCCGTAGATGCCGTGCCCGATATAAGACAAAAGACTTATGAAGTATTATGGTGCATATTTCAATTATTAAGCTTTATAACAAGTTTATTCTAAATAAGCTTGAATGCTACCAAAAAAACTGAGGAAATTTATTTCTACAAACTATCATATGCTTTTATGAAATATCACTGCTTAACAACGTACAACAATATAACCAACTAAGTGTAGGCCGCAACGCCATTAAAATGATAAAATAAGTTATCATATATTGTATAATATATTAAGCAAAGAATATGAACATTATGAAGCCATAGCGGAACTATTTTCCTTTATGGTCTTTTGTGATTATTCCGCCGGTAATGTACCGCTTACATTGTGAACTTTTTGCGGTATTTTGTGAAAAAATTGTGGTAAGTGCTTTGAATATATAAAGGCGTTTTTTCAACTAAGTTTATACAGGGAGCCCTGCAGAGAGCATCCGCTTACCCAACAAGCTCTAATAATTCCTGATAGTAAGACGTCTGCGGGCTATCATTGTTAGAGCCATGTGTGACAACCCTTTTGATGATTTCTTAGGACCATTTCGTTTAGATTTAAATCTAATCACCAATGGAACACCTGTAAGTCTGTTGCACCTGAGAATGGCATTCCAACGATGCAGAAATATTCGAACGTTTTTCGGCAAAAAATCACAGGTAGCAAGTAAAAATGCTATAATAGGCGACGGTCTACCATTAAAAAGTCTACACCACTTCGCTTAGTATAATTATTAATACAATGACTTTTCAAAACAAAACCAAATTTCATCAAAATATATTACAAATTACGACCTATAGGTTGAAGAAACGAATATAAGACGAACAGACAAACTGTCGATTCTGATTCGATCGGTATAATCGAAGGTGTGTCTGTCTTAAGTTTTTCTAGGTGCTACGTCAAGGATATTTAAAGAGAAAAAATCTCTTTTTTACACGAATTGTTCTGTTTTAACATACATATTCATAGTAGCTTCACGTTATATTTTTTTTACATCAATTAGATGATGACGGTTATATGCATATATGAATCGGATTTTCCGAATTATGCATAGAGTGAAGATGTAATGTATATTTTACCCAATTGAGTTTGGTTTTCAAACGATAATTATTTTTTATAATATATTGACTGAATTAAAACGTGCAAGCACGAAACAAATTCTTAAGTGAACTCTAGCAACAATTTTTTGATAGTGTTTATTATACTTTCAGTTGCTTTTTTAAGTCTGGAATTAGTCTGCTATTTTTCCATTCATCCACCTTTTTTTTTTGGAACGAATTTTTTAGGAACATAGTTATTATGTAAAAAGAGAATTAAGTGCATAAAAATTACATCGAATAAATTTTTCTAAACCGCATTAGGTGACCCTTGAAAAAATTTTCTCATCTCAATTAGTTCTTTTAAATGTTGTAACAATATCCCGAAAGCCAAGTTTCCCATCCTTATTGATAAAATAACGTGGCGATCTTACTCTAGTTTTCCCCGAATATTATGCACTACTTATGGATTGGACTTGATAACTCACTACAAAAATCGGATTATAGTTCGAACCTTCTTGCGCGATAACAGTATCACTTTGTTCGCAAGCCTATAATAATTGTGGTTTTATCGAAAAGTTCTTCAACAGGCTGGCGTTCGCAAAGCATAAAAGTAAAAAATTGTTGCAGACATTATGTTAGTGTAGACCGTCGATATTTACATGAAGTTCTTCCTGACATGCCACGATTTGTATACAAAAATATTTGTGGCGCAAAAACTACTTCGTGAGTAAAGAGTACAATACTTTCAATAGCATCCAGATTATTCGTACACATCACATAAACAATTCAGCTAATTCGATTTTATCTCTTCATCACCATCGTGGTATATTTCTTTTGTCTATAATATTAAACCTTTTGTCTACAAATATAATCTTAAAAAAATAAATTTGTTCATTGAAATCTTCTTAAATGCTTTTTGTAAAGAAATTTTCAATATAAAATCAAAAATTCATAAAAAAAAATTTTTTTTTCTTAGTTATCCCCTTAGTTCAACTAATTCTCGGAATATTCGTTAACTTGTGTGTGTATATACGTTTAATTCAGGAAATTTGATTGAAAAAAATCAGCCTCAGAACTAAATAGCTGAAAAAAATATATCAATTTCCCTTTTTCTCTTCTGTTTTTACACATCCATCTATCCACCGTATAAACCTTAGTTACTTATTTTACTATTGTTCCCGGAAAAGAAAGAAAAAAACTTTTAAAAAATCTAATGAAGCATATGATTCGATTAATATGAAAAAACTCTATGCAAAAAGCGCTTGGCTTAAATGATGCCGCCATGGGACATGTGTTAATTTTTGAATTGACAAACAATTTTTTATACAGCATATATAATTCTGCCATGTTTTGTTATTTCTAATAAGATTAAAAATCATTGGCTTGAAAATTTGGAAATGAGACTAAAACTTACCGCTAATATAATAATAATCATTTTTAATGAAATTAATACTTAAAAACAAAAAAAAGTGTTCAAAGACTTTTTCTCAGTCCTAAACAAAATCTTATTCTTTGATTCGTCTCTGAACTTTTTCGAACGAATAAGAGAAATAAAGAAATAATATCTTCTGTCATTTGCAATCGAATCAATTTTTGCATAAAATATATGCACCCGGCTTGTGCAACAATTACATAATAACAGCTTTCATGTTTCTTAAACACGGACCGAGTTCTACACACACCTTTTAAATAGATTTCGTTATATCGTGCGTTATATTAAGCCGATGCTATAGCATATTACGTATGCTATATAGCATAACATAGAAATATTATTTTGGGTGCTTGCATGCATTGTGATCTTTTTGTCTTAAAAAATTGGTACAATATATATTAATCAGAATATTTTTCATCACTTTCTATAACTATTTCCCATCTTTTAATTTCGCAGTTTTTCAGCATTTCGAAACCGCATACGAGCTAAACCATGCTGCATTGATCTGTGCAAATGGTAATCCGAAGGTGCTATGCCTGGCGAATACGCTAAAAGCGGCAGAAGTTTCACACGCCACAGAAAACTCTTTTTTTGTTGCCCGGCAAACAATGGCACCGCAATTTCAGTCATCTTCCCTCCTTTTGGATATTTCCCATCGCATGTAAACGCCCAGAAACAGTTGATTTATCGACTGCTAAGGTGTTCGACAGTTCTTTAAGAATTTGAACCGGGTTTGCATTTATTAATCTTGCAATTCATTGCCTTCGAACTTTTTAGGTTTTGCAGTCCATTCTGTCTCATTAATATCAAGATCACTATTTTTAAAATGTTGAAACTAAAGCCGAAAGTTGAAATATGATGGAGCAGCATCACCAGAAGCTTCTAAAAGTGCTTGATGGACTTCGACATAAAATTTCTTCAAATCAAACAACAAAAGTAACGAATGTCGGAAATGCAATTTTGAGCGTTCCACGATTACTGTTCGTATACGCTGAATAACACATAATGGAAAACTGCTAGTTAATGTAAAGAAATGTCCAAACCATCGAATTTAACCGTTGGGTACATTGATACTTTGCGTTGCTTTATCATTTTCAACAATAGCTATCGCTGATGAAAATACACACAAGCAAACATTTAATTCAATTTCATGCCATTTCCAAACGAATATATAACGGGCACAACACAAGATACTAGACATAATGGGACTTTTTCATGTCAGAGTGTAAAGTGTTGTAGGCTTTACAGCCCTGCATAGAAGGCATCGCTTAACTGCTTACAACAAGCTGTTCTTTCGAACCTAAGAGATATCATATTCTAAGCAGAAAAAAATTCATTGCAGAATAATTTATTTTGCCTGTTGGATTCGAAGAAAAGCCCTACTGATGCCAAATGTACGATAATATCCGAAAAAGGCAAAAAGCGATTATGTAGACCAACCGAGTAATCACCACCCACGGCAAAGTCGAATATTCGACACTAAACATTTCCTCAGTATTTAGTGGGAACAAATACCACAAAGGACCGTTGTCGCGATTGACTCAATCACGCGTGACGGTCTAAAATGTATCATCACAGAATACACTAGGTACGAGAATGCTAAGTCACATATTTCGTAAAATGTGCAGTAAATGTAAGCTACCAAAAGGAGAGAAAAGATTGGTGATTATTAATGAAAAATACTTGAAATAAAATATCTATTGCGAGTTTTTTAAATAAATCACTTTTCACTTTTATCAGACACAACGGAAGGAAATTAAACCGCACAACCAATATTTTGCAATTTTCAATTTCTACAAAATTGATTAATAGCTGAATACAATACAATTCCAAAGATCCCGAAAAATATACAAAATATAAAACATTCCTCTTTGTGCGTCTTGTTGATTTTCTCCAAATCGTAAAAATTCTGGGATAAAAAATCGGAAGCCTCCATCGAAACTCTAGACTGTATTCCAACAGTTTATAACTCCGTGCAAAAACATAAACTAAATTAAATTTAAGCAACTGTAATGTATAAATACATCTTTGTCTTCGCCTCTCCCCAAAAGCATAATAATTATCAAAATTTGTTCACTTCATAATATTTGACCCCGAGTACATTTTCTTCTCTATATATTGTGTAAAAGCAATAAAAAAATGCAGGTTTACTCGTTTTATTTAAAAAAAATAAAAGGAAAGTTACATCAAAACTGTCGAGTTAAGCTTATTAGTCACAATACAGTTACAGCATATTTATAATGCGAACAAACGCAACATATGAACGTTTAAAATGCATACGGTCGCATAAATTGAAGTACAACGGCATAAGCATACCAAATGTATTACAATAAATGCTCAGAAATCTGAGCAGCCAAAGATTTAATAAGACCGCAACACACGATAAGCCTATTGTGAAGCATTTCATGAAAAAGCTCACCCTCGCCAAATAGAACGAATGCAAAATGCTATCCAAGTCTTATGATGTACTTTCCCTCCTAGTGTTGCCTTTAAATCTTGGACAGACATTACCATATATACAATACAAATCGATTTTTGACGCTTCACTCTAATATTACAGCATAAACCCGCACACATAGACACATTCATGGCGTAGTTTATTTAAGAAATTCCAATCACGTGTTTTGGAAAGCAATAAAAAAGAAAAAAAGAAAACGTTCAAGAAAACTCTATGAATGCTTAGAGAGAAGCAGTCTGCACACCAATTGTATTGAAAAGGTGCTAGCATAACCATCACCATCTCTATCATCATCTCCGTCATCATCATTACCATCGTCGTCAGCCACATCATTAATAGTGCACGTGTCGTTGATAGACAATTGGTTGAAAATATTTGTGAAATACTAGAAAAGAAAAATCTTTTGATATATTGAACTTTTCTCACTTAATCCCTTACACATAACAAAGCCCACCAATTCATGCCTGATGATTGACCCAAAAAAAAAAAAAAGAAGAAGAAACTCACAACCAGTAAAAAGTGTTCATTATCAGTAAATAAAATCCGTGTATGCTAATGTGAAATTAGTAAAAGTTTCATTATGCTCGTTAAAACTTTTAGCCCAGATTAAATCGGAGCTGTGTATGCTGTCATGATTATCACCTTATAAGTTACGAGAGTTGAAAACGTTTTATTTTACCAAAAACAAACATTTCAGAAATCTATTAAACGGACAATCGAGTGAAAGTACAAAGCGACCACATGCTGCTCTTTTAACTAAACTAAACACAGCAGCAGCATTTTGATGCCGTCATCGCCACTATCGTCCCGACATACAGGTCACCCAGACTCGTTGATGGCGCCCAAATTTTTGTACAAAATACCATAGAAATAACTTTTGGTTGCGAGCATTTATGTACGATTTTGTGCATACGTTTATCGAAAGAAATGCCTTCTGTTGAAGGCATGTCGTTGATATAAACTGAAATTGTACGCTTTACCGCCGAGCAGAGTGTTAACTGTTCGATTTGATTGCTTTCGAATGCGTGCGTGCATGCATGTGTTTACCAAAAAATATGACATGGTATCTAATTACTACCGTTCACACACACATTTGTGTTTGTACATAAATTTAAACAAGCAATCGTTTTTATGGAGACCCTGTTAAATTTTATGATTGGTGTGGAGCCATTTGTTTACACTTGTTAGTAGTTCATAGTACATGTTCGACAAACATGCAGACTCTTATATGTTAATCCCCGTCATTAAATATCGTACATATACCATCATCATCGTCATCATCATCTTATAAGAGTTTACATTTTTAGCCAAATGTGTTCGTATGTGAAATTAAATTTTTAATTGCGTTATATTATAAAAATTCTAATAAAAATAGAAACGAAAGGAATTAGAGCGTAACATACCTGTACTGTCACAGCTTAACAACATATTTTTGTTTCCTACGTAATAATGAACTTTTCTGTTTTTTTTATTATTAATCAATCATCTCAGTATTTAATATGTCACAAAATAAAAAGTGCATCCAATGAAAATCGTTTAAAGTGTACATATGTACGTATGGCTTCTTTTTTACGATCTCCCCTCATCAATACTTTTTATAAAAATTCCAAATGAAATGATGATGTGTGTGTATATATATATAAGACCCCAGAATCGTAAAGAATTTCTCTCATTTGCTTATTTTTAGGAAAAGTAATAAATTTTGATGAATAAGTTTTAAATAACTCCTTTCATTAGTAAATTTTTTTTTTAAATTTCTTTTAATTAAGGGTCTCTGACTTTAATATTTTTCACTCTGACGAAAGTTCGTTTACTAACATGTGTCAATAATGAAAACAGCAAGTAAGCAGTAAAACAAGCAATTAAAACAAGTAAAAGCCGCATTATATCCGGGTAAGGCCGACCATTAAATACTCGACATTTCGCAATTTTCATTTATAATCATGATAAAATTCTTTTAATTACTTACTTTAAAAATCGACCGAAAGCCAACGTAGCCTAAATTTAATAAAATTAATTTTGTTTTTCTATCACCGAAGGGAGAAGTATACATTCATTTTGTCAACGCGTTTTTCACAAGCAACAGAGATTTGTTTTCTGCTTCTTACTCATAAACTACAATAGCTAAATCTTCAGAAATTTAAAGTTATGTTCTGTGATCGATGCTGTAGTATCTCTAGAAAAAATTGGAAAAATTGACCCTCTCAATTTTATAATGTGTCACAATTTAATTTTTTTTTCAAAACCGTTATCACACATAGAAACAAGCCGCAAACACCCCATGAAGAATGTAAATGCTTGGCCAGTTTCAAATTCGAATTACACGTAAGCATGTCCGTCGGTTCATTTGTCCGTCTGCGCAACCGTGTAGTAGTTGTGGCCAACATTTTCCCGTTTGCAAAATTGAGAGTAATGCCTACAAACTAACAAAACAATTTCAAAATACCCAAATTTTTTGAAGAATACCCCTGCGAGCGTCACACGTCTACGTAACAAAATCTGTGAACATTTTTGCTTTCCATATTTTTTGCTTAGTATTCATAATGCACAGCACATACACCATATAAATTTTCACTTTTATTCTGAAAATAGAAAAATTCAGTCGCGCCCGCCCAATATTATGGAGTATGAAAATTCAATTCTTTTCCTTTCTTCTAGTCTCTTGATAAATATAAAAGATTCGGTCATGACCGAATATAAATTTCTTTCCCTCTTGTTTTTTTTCTACGGTTTCTTCGTCACTTATTTTCATTATTCAGGACGAAAAATTTAATTTTCCCATCATACAAAAGCTTATTGATCTTAGGAAATCTTTTTATGGAATGAGATCCAAAAATCAGGCGTACATAATCCAAATTTGCTGCTGTTAATTGTTACCATTTTTCGGGTTAAAAAATATATTTAGCCCATCCAATCCAAATTTTTCACATCGGTTTTGTACTACTACTTGGCGATTCTTGTCGACAAAGTTTTCAAATTGCAAAACTTTTTTATATAACGACCTTTTCAAAATGAACGGTTAGATGACAAGAATTCGTCCGATCTAACTCATTTTCAATAAAACCCCCACCCGTCATCATATTATCGCAGAAAAAAATGTAACCTATAGGTTGCGCAGAAAAACACATAGAGAGACATCAAGCAAACAAACGCACAAGCAAACAAAGTCGAAACAATTCTGAATCAATCCGCATAATAAAAACGAGTGTCTATCGCAAATTCTTCGCGGTGTTACATATATCCGCATAAAATTCGATACAAAAACTTTTATCTCGGATATCGGCTGCCAGTCAACTTTTTGAGCAAGCATCATTTTAAGTTTCGCCGAGATGCAAATACCAAAGTTTTCGTTGTCTTCTTTGAAATTTATGTAATTGTTCACTTTATTTACGCTATTGTTGCTGAATCAATAATCTTCGTTTTCGCCTGAACAGAACTATTGCTTAATCCTAAACAGTTGAATAGATGTGCGAAAACTGCAAGAGCGTACATTTGAAGGTAAATCCACGCATACCATTCAATATATTGATGCAACCCAGCAGCCAGGTTTATAAATCAAATATTATCAAGAGGTACAGTATAAAGAGGTATTGGAAAAATGTTACTTAAATTGTTTATAGGTTATGTGAAAGGTTAAGAATTTCTTAATTGATAGTGAAAACGTCATCTTTAATTCACTATCTATTTAAATCCATTTAATGTTACCTCATTTTAATTATCATATATTTTAACATTATATTTTTTTTCTCGTGACGAAAGCGCAACTTTTGTTTCTGTAAACATAACTGCAGTAATCGTTACCGATAGAACTTTTTACCAAAATTTGCCGCTTGCTACGCTACAGCCACAACAAGCAGGCAATAAGATATTTGATAGTGAAATATTGAGTCATCTAAGCAAATTAAAAATAGTGGAGCGTTTGATGAACGTTTCGGTTAGGCAAAAAAACTTCCATAGAAAATATTTGACGTGGAGATTTAATAACTTAAACAACGGATAACAAATCATTAAGAATACGGACGGACGGACCCAAACTTTAGTAAGATAGCAAACTGATTCCTTACACAGTTTTCGCAAAAGCATTTTGATGATGAGAGATCAGCTGGATATAAAACTAAAAATGTTTATGTTTATAAACATTTGTTTTTCCTTGTTGGTGACCATGTTTACCGAAGACACGTCTATCATTGCATACATGCTTAATTTTGAATGAGATTGTATTCAAGATTTAGAAGTAGCCTCATCAGCATTAACCAATCTCCAACGTTTTTGCATAAAATTGGGAAAGAATGCGGTAAGAGAAGTACAATCTTCGAAAAGAATGTTAATTACGCTATTAGAAAATAAATTTATAATACGTCAGAGAAGTAGATAATAGGATGCTGTATCCAAAATTGCTATGGAATAATTTTTCTTCTTAAGAGTGAATTGAAAACTAAGAACTATTTGTTGAATCTTATATAATAATAAATGCTAACTAACATAAGTGCAAAGAATGAATCCGGCTATTCTAACATAATTGATTTGTATTATTAAAACTACGATGTCTACGTATAGCTTCGAAAATCAAACGTGAATAATTACAATCTGCGTAAACGCAAATGCATGGGAAAATTTATTATAATATGACATAACAACTTCCTGTTGTCTTATACATTTAATGTTCTACTGTTGTTGTTGTTGTTTTTGTTGTATAACTAGAAAATTAATAAATAACATGTCTTTAATAAACACTTAAAATATCCGTTAAATTACGGCAATTACTGTTATTATTGTTATGAATATAGAGAGATGTGTTGTATATTATCACAAAAATATCTCCTTTTCTCTTGACATATATGTATGTAAATATATATATATCTAAAGAACATGTACATATATGTTTATGGTAAGTACATGACTTGTGACATGACAAAGCATTAATGTAACTTATAATACATATGACAAAAATTTTATGAAACCATTTTAAAGTACATATTGTTACACACAAAAATGGTTCAATATCAATATTGTTCAATAAATCTGAAGCAGAATGTGCAAGTCATTGAGAGCAGCAAGTGCAGATGATAAACAATAACAACTGCAACAACGCTTTTAAATATCTTCGTCGAGAAGAGTAATATATACATATTTGTATATTTAAGTCTGTGTGTATACATAAAACAGTAAAAGGATATATAAAGAAAAGCCATGATTAAAATGTAATATCATCAATTTATTGTTATTTTACCATAAAGCTTTGGAAATAATCTGTTAAGCTATTGCTGCGAATAGCCTTTTGCTTATATCATATAAAATATATATAGAGATGCGCATGCAATTGGTAGACATAAATACAAAGTTATACTTAAACAAAATTAAATATTCTATATGCATGTATGAATATTTGTACGCTAGGTTGGGTAAAGACATAAAGCAAAGACAATAAATCACTAAATGCAGCCTTAGGCATATAAAACTTTAACAAACCATACATACATACCTAAATGCAATAAACTCACATATCATTGCATTTGTAAAGTGGTCTGCCTCTTCTTTCTCTATCTGCCCCTATCTCTTTCCTTCTCTCTCTTTCTCTATCTATCTCTCGCTCTCCTGATTTCCCTTTGCCGATTGTTTCTTTCTTCTCTTTTCATAATCATGACTTGGGTTTTGTTGAAGGACATATTGCAAGTTGGCAGTTATGTCGACATGCACAACGTGCACTAACATAAAAGTTAAGAGTCAATTGATTTGCGTACTTTCTGAATTTTCAACCAAGTTTAAGCAATTTCATATATACACTCCTATCAAAAAGTCTTCGTACAAAAATTTAAATATCCATTCAAATTTATTATTGAAATAAAAAATTAAGATCAGTAATAGATTTATCCATATAATAAAAATGTAACAGTAAATAACAACGATAGTGAACGAAAACAAAAATAAAGTTACCAAAAACTAAGATAGTTATATATAATTGCCTTGGAACAAATTTTAAATGCCAACAATCGAAGGCGATTACAACTTACAAAAAAACTCGCAAAGTTTTTTTATTAATTGACGCTGCTCCATTAGTTCAATAACCAGGACAATTTTTGATATAAGCCTTTCGAGGGACTACCTTGTAGTGACATTTATTTCAATATTTGCTACTGATTTCAAAGAACTGATTTTTTCCATATAATATATGCGCCACCATCAAAGGTTTGACGGCCGCACTTAGCTAAATTGCATTAAAAGCTGCATCGATGGATATCAAAATAGAAAAATACGTAAATAACTTTTATATATACATAGTTACATATTTACGCATTCTTTGAATCAATTCCTTTTTGTTACATCCCTTCCCCTTATATGTTTTATATTCATGAAAAGCATCCTTCAATGAAATAAATTGATGACGGACGGTCGCCTTCTGTCCCCCATTAAAGAGTTTTTCAAGAACCGATGCCAAATATCATCACATCATTATAGACGGTAACCTCCCAGTAACGTTATCTTTGTGCACTCTTAATAAAATGCTATAACCTATGAAACCGTAAAGTAGGACTTCAATTATGCTTGAAGTATTAAACATTGTATCGATCTTTTGATTGTCTCCGCTTTACTATACTTGAGAGTTAAAATTTTTTAGTAAAGAATTTTTTTGTCGTGAAATGATTTGAAATTTTCGACTTTCACGTTAGTACAGCACAAAATTAGTAGTTGCTGTTGTTCTCTTTTATTAATACGCAGTTTAATTTGTGATATTTAAATGAAATGACTGTAAAAACAGCTCTTTAATTCTTGTCTGCCTTTGCTCATTAACGCTAAAAGACACTTTAATACTTGTAACATTCCCTCTTTACATATTTTTTTTTTTTTTTTTGATAATTTCTTATAAAACTTTTCCACTACAATACATCAATTTATAATGCAATAATTTGGAAAAATCAGAACATTAAAAACACGTTATATTTCATTTGTGAGTGTTTGCGAAATTAAAACAACTAATAATGAAATGTGGAAAGTGAGAGAGTGGAAGTATTACCATATTTACCGAACATAAAAAGTTATGTAGATGTGTGTGTGACTTACTAAGTTTCTAGCATAACTGTAGCTGATAGAAATACATTTTATTTAATATTCGGAGATATTAAAGAAATTTACAGTTGAGGAAAATATGGCAACTAAAAGTAAAGAAGAAAATGTATATGTTTGGCTTGTGTCTTATATTTTAATACGTACGATTAGTTTATATACGATATTTGTTCACAATTGTCTGGGTAGAAGATCTACTTATTTTACCTCTTAATCGAATATCGCATGGAAAGCCATGTGTCTATATTTCATACGACATTTTTATTTCACAGTATTTTATAAGTAATTGTACGAGCTGGAAACATCATATATATAGTGTGGAAGAAAACACATATGACACTTGATAGTTTCGTTGTAAACGCCAGAAATAAATTCGTATTTACTAAGTACTCACGCTTAAAAAAATAATTAAACCTCTTTGTGTTTTCTCCCTACGCCTTGTCGATTTAGTGTTTAGTTGTCAAATAATTAAACAAACAAAGAGACAGGCTGGCAGACATATTGTTTGTGACATTCGTGCTGATCAAAAACCTATAAATTTTGTAGAACCTAATATATCTAGAGAGCCGGATATAATTATATACATATATAAACCGTAGCGTTGACGTTTCGTAAATTTTTGATTGTTCCTTTGGGGCAAAATTTTTGTCGAAAGACCCAATGCATAGTCAGAAATTTTACTTTGTTCAAAACTTGAAAATGGGTCATAGTATTTTTATTAAATCTCTAATGATGTTTTTACCGCTGCTTACTTGATGACCCGAACCAGCTGCTACACGTTCACTTGCTTTCAATTCTTTATCTGAAAAATTCGAAGCTTTCATGGGAATTCAAATGCTGTTACGAACTCTTTTTATGAGAAAATAGGTAACTTATTTTTGCTTGCTTCTTCTCTGTTTTTTGACTACTGCATCTATTTTTGATATTCTCAAAACATTATCACCTTCTTCTAGACTTTTTGTTTCAAAATTCTCTTTCTTGTTCGGAATACACTCTCAAACAAAGTCCGAAATGGTAATATAGGACACAGTCGTTTATTCACTTAAAATGCAAAAAAAAAACTTTAGATGTAAAGAGAATTTTTTACATTTTGATTGCAAATAATTTTACATTTATTTTATATATATGAAGGGATTTAAAGCAACTATCAAATGTTATATTTTACTGGAGGAAATTACATTAAAATCTCATATATTTTATAGAAGAGAAAATATCCGAAAACATTTTAAAAGTACTGTGAACCGCATACAAACGTACGTAGGGACATTTGAATATTATATTGTTATGTATCAGACATTTTGGTAAATTATTGATTAAATTTTTGAGGATATTTATGTTATTTATCAGTAATATGAAATTATTACGTTTTTAACAGTTTGATGCTTACGAAATTGGCAAATTGCATTATTTGAAGCATAATCGGCTTTTGCCTTAACTTTCATCATCAGACTCTCATCATTATTGTTGTCATAGTTTCTTTACGATATGCATCATAAAAACTTTGCATGCACTTTTCTGAAGACATTGCAAACATTTGTGAATTGTATTCGAAATTAGTCGAATATTTAAGAAAACACGTCATCATTCCTGTAATTATTATAATAAATAAAACTGCACAGTTAGAAGCAATATCGGACATCGAATACAAACAAGGATTATTATACGATATACTTACATAACTCTTACAAATGTCTGTGCTCAATTTCATAGATTTGTATATTTGCTGTTAATTCCAGAGTATTGATGAAAATGTATACAACATTTTTCGGGGTAACTTCATTCTGCGTTAGCTATACATAGACAACGGAGGGCCCTTTTTAAACTTGTTTAAGAAATTGTTGGAAAAAGTTTGAAATTTTGCTATTTCGGAGATGTCCTGAGCTTATCATATTATAGCTCCTTCAAAAGTAAAAAAAAAAAACGCTGGCGTCGCATTGCAAAGCCTCCGCCTCGCCAGGAAGAAATACCTCGCTGGAATTGGTTGGAAATTCCTGTTTTTATTTCTGTTTCATTAATTTTGCGATTACAAACAATAACATCCCGTTCGACAGACGCAATCAAAAAACACGATCCCGACTACGAAAACACATGTACGTATATACGTATACATACCTACTGAAGTCCATGTTCCGAATATTTGAGTATTACAAAAGAAGAAACAGCAACATCGTCGGTCCACTAACTCAAATAACAAAACTTCATATATCCTTCATATATGCCTTGGTTATTGTATGTGAATTGTCAATAAATCCCGTCAACTAACCCGTTTAGGTACACAGCACAAATTGATTTTTTTTTTATTGGAACAAGTGTTGGTAGAAGAGGAAAAAAACAGCTAGTATTACATTTGCACGTTCGAGTGAAAAATGAAAACATTCTCGCCCTGAAGATACTTACATATAAACACAACACAGCCCACACTTTAAAAAACCCGATCCGTTCTTTGCTTCTCCTATTATAACTAGTACACAAGCCACTCACCAACGGAAGCCACACTATATCTTCATGTCCAGAACGTCAAGGGTTCCTGAATCTTCTACGTGGACAAGACCAAAGAAGAGTGGATTGTAATCACTTCTCCCGCGCAATAAGAGATAACACCATGTTTTGTTGTCATTAAGTTTATCGTATTTGCTCGACGGTATTTGACTATTATGATACTATCATAATTTTGCGTGTCATTCATAATGCAACATTTATCCTGTAGCTCGGTAGGGCAAAGTCAAAATTTTTTCTTAAAAACGATCGTGAGGCACGTATTACTGTCGTCAATATATTAACAAATTGTCATCCACTAGAAGTCGGTAATGAACACCAGAAAGGTTGAAAAAATAGAACTTTGTCGTACTCCCGCGCGTAAACGCATTCATTCGACCACAATTTTTATCTAACGCTTTTCAGAAACTAAAAAGAAGAATTGAATGAAATTATTATCCTTACCTAATATAAGCACCTTACAGCCAAGTGCATCATGCCATACTCTGACAAATGCTTTGGAAAGCAACGATCTTACTTTCGCCGGAATGGTAAAGAGATCTGCCCGCCTTTCTATGACAATCGGACGTTAAATCCCCCATGGGCCTATTCTTGCGAAAGGTTGCTAATAATGTCGTCAAATGCCAAATAAGCCGTCAGACAATTATGGTTTTCATAGGCCTTGTTATGACGAACCAGATTGTAGCTGAATGCAAATTTGCAGAATAAGTGGAGTTACTTTCCTAGAATTCCCTTCTAGTTGAGAAACTGGGAGCATGGCAGGACTAGCAAAATAGACACCACAAAGGTCTGGTAGAATTTATCAGCCCACTCCTTAAGGACAAGAGCTATCTAGCTCTGGAGAATATGTGGGTATTGCGACTGCCAAGTATCTTATTCGCAGATGACGTTGGCAAATTGTTGCCATATTTTCCATTTACGTCATAGCTCCATTGATGTTAAAGTTTTACTCAGTCTAAGGATTAAGAGCTTAAGGTCAAGAGCATATAAATAAACAAACGCTCATTCGAAGATAGCTGAAAGTGTGTTTTAGAACTTAAAATTTATGTTGTTCAGTTATTATTTTGTTTAGTTGATAGCAAATCGATTTTGCACATAGCTAATCAGTCGCAAATGTGGAACGAAGTTAAGGGCTTTTATTCAAATCGACAATAAATGATTGACAATAAATACATTATGTAATAAAAACAAATATGTATGAAATAAAAAAATCTTTCACAAACCAGAATTTCTATTTCGAATACCTTTTCAGGTAATTTAACATAATCAAAAACAAATATTTTGCTACCCTTAACCTTTATTTGTCCTTTCTGTTTCCTGTATGTGAATTCAATCATGCATGCGGCATACTGCATCTGTCGTAGATAAGAGGGCGAAAAATGTTAATATGAGAAAAAAAAAAGGAAAAAAAAATCAAAGGAAAGGAAAGCAAAAGAGATGCTCAGAAATTCAATTTTACGGAATCACGAAACGTATTAAGAAGCATTTTTCAACACATTCTTCGTACATGCAAACACAAGCATTTATACACATCATTGATGTTAATGATGATGAAGGCTTTAGATTGTATTGTCTTTTGTCTGGAATTGCATTTTTTCAAGGTAATTTCGTACGTTCCATATCCAAATGTCAGTTAAGACGGTTGGGCACGTGTCATATATCCTGCATATGTCTATTTCCCGTTTTTTGCTTTAATACATCTTACAGATCTTTGACTTTTGCTACTAATAAAAGCAACATAAACTATGAACTATCTGATCATCTAGTCATAGATGCGTACAAAGATGAGTTTGTGTGATAAATGCATTGTGTTCAATTTCCGTTGGTCAATTTCCGTTTCGCATTCCGTAAAATACATTCTGGTTGGAAAGTACAGCTTAAAATAGATTAATTTTCTCTTGCCTTCAAGCATTCGTCGATTGCTGTCGATTAAATTCTTTTGATGTTATTCTTGATATAAATTCAAGCTGAATTTCAATTACAATCCGGGTTTATTTTAATGGAAATGATGAGGGATGTGATGCATTTGCCATTAGTTTCAATTTTCATAGTTAAGATAAGATATATATATGTATACATATATAATATATGTAATGTATATATATTTACTTACAAATGTGTATAAATTATGTAAGATACATTGAGTCAAGAAAATTGTGCCACAGGTATAATAGTTTTGGCGTATATATAATATAATTGTACGAATGCAGCGGATATATCGCCTTATAACCATCCTATATAATGTAACTTTTAACATCAAAATAATATCAGTATGAATAAATTTCGCTTCAACCATACTTTAAAAAATCCAAAGAACGTTTGGGCTGATCTTTTGCAAGGTTTTTCAAGGTACGTCAAGGGGCCATAATTGTCATAAAATCGTTTTAGGAATAGTGCTCTACATCCTATATATAGATGAAAACATTTCAATATCTTTAACATGCTCAAGCTTATATCTGCACAAGGCCAATTTGTAGAAAACTGTAGAATATGAGCCGGGCACAAATTATCAGGCAGGTGTGATTATAACCACAAGGATCTTCTTTTTTTTATTCATCATTGAGACATGAAGATGTATTTATTTTCTCATAACGCTTGCAACATTCAGAAGAAAAGTCAGGGTCTCTATAAATTATATGTAGTCTTGATTAGCATCAAATTCTAAATCTTGTTAAGCTTGTCCGTCTATCTCGCTGTCTATAGCAAACGGTTTGCTAGCAAAAATGAAATTGTCCGCTTCGAATTTGACAAAAGCATTGAAAGTTCATAGACGAAGGCAGTTATTGAAAAGTGAACCGCGTCGGTCTGAGGATGCGACCACAGCACACTAGAAAATGAGAACACCCATTTTTCCTAAAGCAAAAAAAAAAATAAAAATAGGGTTGTACCTGTTACTCCTAAGCTAAGCACTACAAAGTTCGATAATCTGTGGACAATCCCATAGTACCCGGACAAAAATTGAAAAATTCGATCACGGCCACGGGATAGTACAGAATATCAAAAGTTCATTTTCTCCATACGGGCACTCGATATACAACATTCGACTATAGTCGAATACAGTTGTCTTGCGCTACAGACAAATATCGATTTACTGGGTGTATATGATCCCCGTTGTATCTGAAAAAATTCGACATAATCGTTGCTGGAAATTTAGCAATTAAAACAAGTAGCGCTCGAAAGAATTGTACGTATAAAGCGTGACGACAAAAGAAGGGGAAAGAATAGTAAAACGATTTCAATTCTTTTAATATCCTCTAGATGGGTTTTACAGTATTTAACTGAGTGTTCTTATGCTGCATTAGTTGTCGTGACTAACAAAACATAAGCAACACTACGCTAATGGTATCGTTTCGGAGTATCGTAGTACGTCGTCTATTTTTCATCGTTCAAAGCACTTAAAATTAAAAAAAAAGACCTATGTCTAGTGATTGGCATGTAATATAGTCACCATATTATCTTTAATATCTAAAAACTCTCAATATATCCATCCGATTTAATATTTTCGTATTTTAGAAAGTTTCCTCTAAATTGTTTCATCCAGTTCCATAAAAAATCTTTAAATGGCTTATGGTTACTGCTCTTTTTTTTCAAATATTTCTCGAAGTTGAGTTTCAAAATTGGTAATGTTTGACACTAATAGTGACAACAATATGTGAAGTTGTTGATAGTACATTGCAACAAAAAAAAAGGAAGCAAAAGAGAAAAATGTTTATAACAAACAAAATACTGGACCTCTCTTCAACCCTGACTTTTGAAAATGATTTATGATCATTACGTTCGTTTGCAGCCATCCATACACATTCACTCACTCATATTACGCATGTAATGTTGTTCCTCAACACAATTTGTGATAAACTATAGTTTTTATTCGCTTTTCCTAAAAAGATAAACTACCAGCCATCTACATTGAATATGCAACAACAATAACAACAATCTGTAAGCTTTAGATTAGACCTCATTCAACACATGCCCTAACGTATAACAGTAACGTATTTGACGCATTTTTTGCAGTTTACGTATAAAACATATATGCATTCAAATATTTATAAACATGGTGACTTGCACACACAGGCGCTTTACATTCTTTTCTGTTTACACTTCGAAACACTTCCATCTACACGGCCTTGGTCGCGTATTAAACTGAGTGTCTCTTGGGAAATGTATAGCAGGAGATATATATTGTACTGCCATAAAACTCAATAGGGGTAATCTGCAAATAAAACTACGCTTATGCTTTTTTTCCTCATTCGGCAGACGTATCATCAACCATGAATTGTGTATATGCGTGTATGAATGTGTGCAAATATAGAAAGTATTATCAGCAAATACAATAGAAAATAACAAAAAAGAACAGAAAAAAAAGAAACACATACAGTATTCTTACGTTTGCTTTTCCAGTTTAATAGTGCTGCAGATATTAATGAAGTGTATACAAAATACAATCGCCCCGTCAAGCTGACAGAGCCACTCACATATATATATATACACTTTCATAAGTACATAGATGTATGCATACACATGAATATGCACGGACACACTCAATAAGCTACCAAAAGAAGAATGAGTACTTATGGAATATCTCTATGCTATAGTCTTCTGTGTGTCTGGTTTAATAAATGTTCTAAAATCTCACATGGGTCGTATATACTCATCGGAGTGTCTAATGTCAATTGGGAATTGTTTTTCTCTTTGCTATTATTATTGCAGTTGTTGTTACTGTTGTTGTGTTGTTAATATTGTTTGTCATTGTGTTGTTATATAGCATTGTGCTTATTGTTGTTATTATTGTTTATTACAGTTTAAGAGCATTGATATCAATATGGCAACATTTCTTTTCGATCATTCTCACACAACACAGCAGTCGAAAATATGCAGACGCAAATACATATAAAAGCGTGAACACACACATATGCATGCGTATAAATCCTTTCTCTCATCATAATCAAATGCCGTTGCTTTTCGTATATCATTTGCTTGCAACAACGAAAATGATTTTCTGTTATTATCGTTCTTGGCGTAAAGGTGACTTCTGTGATAGATATCGCAATTAAAATTGAAAAACTATAATTGCAAATTTATTTTTTCAATTTGTTTTCTTTTTTTTTTAATTCTTTCATATCTACCGCTACAATCAAAAAATTTCGAAATACATGAATTATTCACATTATCTATAGTAATTAAAATTCAACTATAATCATGAAAAGTAAATCATCGATATGCTTCAGATAAACATTGTTTACTGTCTATAATTTGGACTCCCTGAAAAAAAGAAAATCTCAATTCATTTTCCGTATCAAGTGAGATAATTTCAATGTAATTGTAAGATGATTTCGAGTCAGAATTGGAAATAGAAAAAATGAAAATTGCTATATTATGGGAGCAGATAAAATATACCCATACTTCCTTCGGAACTATCTCCAAATTTTATATATATAGGTTTTGGAGGTGTATCTAACACCCAGATGCATAGGCCCACTCCCTAAGTCGATCTAAGTTTGTCTGTCCGCCTGTCTATCTGATGTCTGCTCATGTATTTTTGTGTTCAACTTAAAGGTCGCAATTTTTGAGACATTTTGATGAAATTTACTACACTAAACGGTTTTGACCTAAGAACGGACGACATTTTTACCATATGAATAGTGAGTTTTGGTAAAACTGGTTATATGTCAAAAAAGTGCCCCAACCAAACCAAATTTTTCATACAAACTTTATAATGTCGAAATATTACACGATGAGTTTCGTCGAAAAATTTTAAAAATAGCAATTTTTTTTCCGTATAACAACTTTTCAAAATAAGGCGTTATATGGAGAGTGATCGAAAAAGTATACCGATCCGAATCATTTTCAATAACGTTCGTCCTTGGGCCAAAACACGTCGATGTACCAGTTTTCATCGAAATATCTAAAAATGTTCGACACATGGACAGACAAATTTAGATCGATTCCGTATCATTTTCCTAATTGATCGATATAATAAAGGGCGGGTCTCAAGTCCTATGTTGCATACATCGGCTCAAACTTGATACACCCATGTACCGAAAATAATGAAAGGTACCATAATAATTACGATCAGAAAATTAATTCTCATCGTCACTCTCATCAAAAATTACAGCTATATAAACTATTCTTCATTAGTTATTTCTCAATCATTACAAAAGTTAAGTGACGTAGTTGCAATTACCTGCCAGTTTCAATCTTCCAATATTGTTAGAATTTCTCTACAAGAGATAAGTTTGCACTTCTCTTTTCAACGAAAAAATGTTCTAATATTTTAGCTAAGACTAATCCTTGTAGATTATTTAAATGTAAATAAGAAACCGATATAAGTGCATGTTCCTTTTTTACGATACACATGTACGTGTTTCGCAACTTGCGAATAACCAGTGGCAACATTTCTTCAAATTTCTCTTTAATTTTTTAATATAATTCGAACAGTAGCTTCTTTAAAGTTAATGCTTTTGTAATCAATGAAGATTTTTATCCAAAATTTCAATTTTTTTTTTCCACTGAAATAAGTTTTCGTTTAAATTTTTGCCTCTTAATCTCTTCACACATTATCAAAATTTAAGGTACAACTTTCAAGAGATGATTATTATTTATTGTATAGTTGTTTTTTCATTTTTCCATAGTTTAAATAGTTTAGTTTACAAAGAACAAAAGGCTTATCTTTTCAAAGGCCATTACTTTTCAAAAAAAAAAATCAGAGATTTTTCTGTGTGCAATAAAGCTAGAGATTCCCCGTAATATGCCCAATTGAAATAAGGAAAATCCAACGTACTACGTAAGTATTCAATTTTTTTAAATCGTTTCGTATGAAGACCATGCTATAATAGTCGCAAATTTTGTACCGAGTAACATCGAAACCAGGTTTCACTAGTACCATGTTATAGGAGGGACGCCTGCAACAATATTATAGTCAGGCAAGACTGACTACTATATATTATATACTACTTCGCTTAACTCAACTCCTCATTTGTTTTCGTGATAAAATATCAAAAATTACATCTTATTTTCACATGTAAAGGCGTAGTTTTCGTAGGAACCCTCCTTCCAAGAAGGGGGCTCAAAACGTAAACTGAACTTTTCTAAATTAAGGAAAATTAATTTTCTTGTTATAGATATTATAATCGCCCTTTCATCGCAAAGTACCATTAAATTTCACATTGTTTCCAAATAAAAAACTACTTTCTATGAAACGGGATCGAATAACAGAATCACAGAAATTTCATAAAAGTGGATCCTATGCATTTACTTTTGTTTTTATTTTTTATTATTATACACATTCAACACTTTTTTTTACACGGTAGATGCGTTCTTCTAACGAACCACTATATTTTTTTACGGATGTTAGAAATCCGTGCAAAAACAAATCGTATAAAAAAATATAGTGATAAATTTGGATGATATGTTCCACAATTTTAAAAGATCGTGTAAGATGAAATAGCTCCAAATATTTTCTCCGGAAAACCGCGCAAAAAAAAGTAGTAATAAATTAATACAATTAATTTTCACTACAAAAAAAAAAAAATCAAATTTATATACAGTGAAAATCCAGTCCATAAGTACAACATACAAAAATTGAAATTGAAATTAGGAATAAAAATCAATTTGCCAACTATTCATCGCTATTTGATAACAAGCGGGCACGTTTAACTAAAAGTTGTTGTTTCTTGATATCCGACTACAGAAAACTTAAGGTTCATTTGAAATTGAATTCACTGTCCATGTCAGGATCGTGACTAAGAAAATATTGTTCCACGTTGTTGTTGTATATATAAGTTTCTGTGAGCCATTGCCAAAATGAAAAATAAAAAAAACTTTTTTTTTTTGGATTCGTGACAGAATAAAAAATTCGTATAAATAGAATGTATTTGCTCTCATTTGTGAACCGTGTAATTTCAAAATCGTGTAATAAAAAAAAAGTTGAGTGTATTTAATTTACAACCTCTCCAATATGATAGTAAGTACACCTTATAGAGAGGTGGGGAAATAAGAGAAGTTATCGTCCCTCAATGGAAATAATATAGCGGTACAAACATGATCTGTAAAAAGAAAGTATATAAACTTAAAAAATGCATTAGAACCATTGAAGGAACAAGCATAAGTTCATTTCTAAAGGGAGGATGCAGTATACGATGCCTTTTGCAATCTTCTTATTCCATTAGACTTATCTAGAAGAGCTGCTGTCGAAGGAAATACGTGGTTAGACATCCTGGTAAGATATTTTGAAGGAAGTCCAAAGTCATCATGATTAGATTTGTTGCCGACGAATAACGGGCCGTTAACAATAAAACGAAGAGTCTTACATTGATTAGAGTCACTGTATGTTCCTCACAGGTGTATGCCATGAGCTCAAATAGGATGGACAATACTCTTGTATAAAATACATTTATTTCTTAGATTAAGTTGAGGTTCGGGGCGAATTAGCCATATAGGAAGTTCTGTCAACTTTTGACATAAGGTTTAAATTGAAATATCGAATTTGGGTTAAAAACACAAATACATCTTGTCTTTCTTTTTCTTTTTTGATTCAACATTTAGCTATTAAATCGAATCGACTAACTAGACATGATTAGCAGATTATCAAATAGAAAAGCGTAATAAGTTTTTTTTGGATGTCGTACAGATACACACATGACATTTTATCGTAAAATATTGCATACTTTCAAAAACTTATGTAAACTTATTACTGCCATAAATTCTTGCTCTTCTTCTTACACTATTCTCTCTGTTTTAACATCATAATTAGTTATTGTAAGTAATATTATTAAAAATTAAAAAAAAAAACAGATTTATGCCAACAATTATTTTAGAATCGTTCACAGGATTATAAAACACAAATTGTTATCATGAGGAAAACGTTCAATTTTTTTGCTTTCGAGAATAAAGCTGCTTTCAGTTTATGGTATACTTGTAACTTGTAACTTGTAACAGCTTTCAATGTTTCTGTCAGATTAAAAGTCGCAATTTCTTCATTTTTTTGATCGGGGCACTGTAAAGCATCACAGACGAACCGATAGATATGACTAGATCGATTCAGTATTTGATGTATTGATCAAAAATATATATACTTGATGAAGTGTCTGAAGCTGCTTTCTACATATACCTTCATTCCATCGCTGAAGATCATAAACGTACCTCCATTCTTCGGTGGTGGATATAAATATTAACTATTCCTTCTTCGTAGCAAATTTTATATTGTGACGTGACGCATGTAATCCATATTTTCTCTAAGCTTTTAATACCTATCACCGAAGGATGAGGGGTATATTCATTATCTGAAAACGTTCGTACGGCCCAGAAGGAAACTTCAAAGACTCACACAAAGTGTCTATATTCTTGATCAGCATTAAATTCTAAATCAATTTAAGTATGTCTGTTTAATGTCTGTAATAAACGTCCTCCTGACCGCAGAAATGAAGCTATCGACTTCAAATTTGGCAGAAACATTAGAAGTTTCTGCACGCAAAATGATATTCAAAAAGGTCCAAATTGCTCGAGAGGACATGTCTACTAGTACTATGTAAAGTGAAGACATCTCTGTTTTTCAAAAGGAATAAAAGATTGGCTATTTTCTCCTTACTCATAAACCTCGGCAGATAAATCTACAAAAATTAGAATATATATTCTGTAGGCGGTACCTCGACAGAAATGTGAAATATGGACCAGATCTACTCAATTTTATAGTGCGTCATAATTTCATTTTTATTCAAAACCTTTGCAACGCACAGAACCACGCTTAAAAAACCTCATAAGATATATAAATTAAATAAAAAATTGGGCATTTTCGTATTCGGAATGAATCTAAGCATGTTCGTCTGTTCGTTTCTCTATTTGTCCATCCTGTGTAGTATTTGTGTGTAGTATTTGTGATAAACATTCTTCCATTCGCAAAAATTAAGATATCGTTTCTAAACTTGCAAGAGAATTTGAAAACGAACCCAACTTTTCAAAGAACACGGCTACTATAGTTACGCATATATATTTAACAAAAGCTGTGAACACTTTTGCTTTCCGCGCTTCTTGCTTGTTATTCATAAAGTGCAACACATACAACATATCAATTGTCACTTTTATTCCGAAAATAGATAAAGTCAGCCACGGCCACCCAATATTACAGGATATGAAACTGTAGTTATTTTCTTTTTTTTAGAATCACGGTGATAATTATAAAAGATTCGGTCAGGAGCGAATATAATTTTCTTACTTGTTTTTATTAGCCTGTATTCCTCTAGAGTCACAGCGATGGCCTGGCATGTTTAAATATTCTTTCTCATTCTTTTTACTCGAAGATTTTATGTGGCAATCGTCCTCGTTTTCGCTGAATCTGCGAAAGAGAGAGTCGAACGTTGGTTGCTGTAGGTAATGAAAGGACATCGAGAACGTCAAGAAAATATTCAATTTTAAATCCAAATTCATAACTAGCAATAAAATATTCATCACATAGTTTTAATTTTTTGACACAAGCACTGACTAGTTTTGAATCGCTCTCAATCTCACATTTACTCAATGGTCATCTTAACTAAACCACGCTAATTCGTGTACGTTACTTTTGAATGAACATAAGTGCTTTCTAAAGACACTTTTTAGAGTATTAGAGGAGCCAAAAATCAAGAGGTAACACATTAAGGTGTAAAATCCCTAGCAGCGGTTCATTTGACACTCTTTTCGGAGTACACGGAATAACAGCCCGAGGTTTTCGGGAACATAATTCTTTCCGATAAAATGAACTTATTTCCCTACATTCTAAAAGGTTCAAAGCATCTATTAAGCTACTAAACAATTTTTCTTTTTTTTTCTAAGAATGTACAGTGGGTTTCCCCTTCACTAAGTCTTTGTGTTTATTCCCGTTATGAAATGTGTATGTGTATTTATATGTGCATGGCCGTACGTTTCTTATACTCCAAAATTCCTAAAAATACACGAAAAGTGCTTTTAATAAAGACAGACTATGCTATCATCGAATTGCGAACTCTTCTATACTCGAAAGTAAATTTTCTCAATAGTAGAAATTTTTCAATTACTCAAAAGAAATCCCATGCAAAACAGTTTATTAACAATACGTAGAAAATTAAACAACAAGCAATATTCATTTGCGAACCACTTTACTTTGATCAAAGAGCTAAAGGTTTATCGTTGCATCTCTTTTATGCCTCAATTCTATTATGTTATTCGAAGCGGCCTAGTTTGTTGAGAGCGTGTGGTTAAAAGTTGTATTTCGAATATTTTATAATAAAAATAATTAAAAATTGTAATTTTTCTTTAATGTTTATCACACCAAACTAAATGTTATTTGCATAAGTAATGTATAAAAAACAGGTGTCAGCAGTAAGAAGTTATGTAACCGCAAGTTATATAACTATACATATATATAGAGTGGTATATATAAGAGTGTTATATCCATTAAATATGTATGCATTTGAAATACCAACAATGAAACATCTTAATAAACTAAAAATTCTTGTTGTTGGTCAAGAACTGTTCGATTTTTTTGCAAGCAACACAACACGGAATTAAAGCAATGCATTGTATTTACGTATTTAAACTAACATAAAATATTCCATCTCCAACTATTTAATGCAAGTTACATTAAGTATATCATCATATACGTAAGAATACTACGAAGTTAACATTACAATGCAAATCATAAAACGAAGAAAACATTCGTAAAAGAAATGTGATCTGACCTGATAAAAGTGCATATGAATAATATTATAACATATTTGAAGCGACCACGAGGCCATTTTGCTTTAATTTATACGCGTGTGTAATTTTGAATATTCCACCATAAGGTTATCGAAGTCAGTGAGACTTTTGCACTTGCCGTCGTCTTCAAAAAGGAATATTTTACTAACAATTTGTTAGTGGGTGGTTACCATACTTGTAAACGAGTGTATACGGGTTTTTAAAAGCCGTCATTGATGAAAACCAAGGATTGGTTTCAATTTTACCAACGGTCATTGTAAAAGCAGGACTATTTACCCATTCTAGCAGTGAACAGTTTTCACATTTAAAATACTACAATAGTAACAAGAACAACAACAACAACAAAAATGACAAAAAAAACAAAAATAGGCAACACAAACTTAAGCAGGGTTTTCAATAGAACGTTTGTTATTGTTGTTATCAATATGCATGTAATTGTGACTCTAGTTATTGAAATTGTGCGACAATGTGATAGGCATGACGATGAGGATTTTGTTGTAGTTGTTATTGGTCGATTTTGAACAACTATTAGAGTCTTAAAAACAAACCTTACTCTTTAATCTATGGGTTATACGATTGCCTATGTTGCTGCAGTTCATGATGTTGTACGCTGCCACACAGTCATCAAAAGAAAAGCAATTGCATACACATTTTACTATTACTGCGGTTGCCGGTGCTGCTGCCCGCTGCTACCCGCTACAGCAGGATGTTATCTGTGTTGTATATGCTTCTGTTGTTAAACAATTTCCTGTATTTGAGAAGACAAATATACAAAAATAAATTGACTTGAATGCTTAAAGCAACATAAAGAAAAGTATACACAAACTCTATTACTGGCATACAACTATTCTCATAGTGTCCACATTCAATACTTTTCTATGACTGACCACATTGATATGCTAAAGCAAAGACACACAAAACCGCATGTACAGATCAACGTACGACGGAGTGAAGAATCACTTTTTCATCTGCTTTAGATATGAGAACGATAGAAGATAGATGATGAAGTTGGCAACAATTAGTGGATGTGATGGCCGACAATTTGAAAAAGTAACTTGTAGTTTAATCGCATAGGTATTACTTACATAATGCAATATTTAGAATTCTACCATAAAGTAATTTCTATTAATGAAAACAATTTTGCCTAATTATACAAAGTATTTCATAATTGCACTTCTTCTTACAAACCTTTATAAATACCCGGGGTTTATGACACCTGATTTCCGTTTGGAAATCACTGGGTTTTCTCTGATTGTTATGTACATGCAACATTTATTATCGATTCTTTTTTTCTTAATTCTTATGAATATTAATAATAGTTATTTAAAAAACAACTCATGCAAAAATTTAATATTAAGTAAAACAGAACTAAAAAATAAAATATTAAAATCAATTTTATCCATGCATATCCGTATACAGAGTATATTATGATAAAATTTACACGATATCTTCTGTTTTTGAAAGAAATATTTATGTATGTAGGTATGTAGTAGTTGTAAGAAATTGATCCTCTCGTTATAAATGTAAACAGCAACTACAATAATAATAAGAAAGACAAGTAGATAAAAGCTATATTTTTGCGTTGTACATTACATCGAATTTACCATATCCACTACTTATAGTTGCAATAAATGTTTGTATTTTGCATGATATACTGACGAAAGATTATAAGCAGGCAGTCGCCCGCCTTCAGTTTTAACTTTTTACAATATGTCCAGGTTTTATAAGAGTTATATAAACGAAGCAATAAGATGAAAACTGTTTTTATAAAAACATGGATTACTCCTTTTCTACATATATATGTGTTTTTTATGGCATCATTACAACATTTTGCAAAGATTTATGAACTGAAAGATATGCTCCTCGGGCTACAAAAAATGCCATTGGAATTTACGATCATTCACAAGAAATAATTCAATAAGCATCATTAATTCATAATTAAAATTTGTAAAAAGCATAAAGCGTGATTCCATCAACAGAGCGTTATTTAAAAAAAACGAAAACCGTTTCCAGAGAAGTTCTCAGGGATTCGATTACTTTCACCACCATGAAATTGCTTGATTTCACTATAAAACATTAAAGGGATTTTTAATAATAAATTTTGTAGAAAATAAGTAAAACATTTTGTAAATGAATAAATGGATGAGGGATATATTTGTTTCGTCAAAACATTTGCGACGTCCAGAAGGTAGCTTCAGAAGCCTACGCAATGTATACATAGTCTTGACAAGCATTAAATTCTAAATCAATCTAAGCATCTCCGTCTGTCAAGTTTTCCGTCCATCCGTCTGTCCATTTGTGTAAAGCCTGTTGTAAACATTCTCCTGGTCTGAGCCGTCGACTTCAAATTTCGCAAAAACATTGGAAAATCTTGTACCTAGGCTGGTATTTGGCTGGTAAAATGGGCCAAACCGGTCAAACGACACGCCTACAGTATTGCATAAATTAAGGACGCCACTGTAGAGGAATAAAAGATTAAACATTAGACATAAACTACAGCATATAAAGTTACAAAAATTTAAATATGTATTCTGTAGGCGATGCCTCCACAGAGACAGAACATATGGGCCACGCCTACTCAGTTTTATAGTGTGTCATAATTTCATTTTTTTCAAAACCCTTATAACGTCTAAAAGTAAACTTGGAAAACCTCATAAAATATATAAATTCTTGGCCAGTTTCAAATTCGGAATGCATCTAAGCACGCCCGTGCGTTCATTTGTCCATCTGTCCATCGCTATTGTATAGTAATTATGCTAAACATTCTCCCATTCGCAAATATCAGGAATTCACCACCAAATTTTAAAGAGAATTCGTAAATGACCCCAACCTTTCAAAGGACACGTCTACAACACGTCCACACACCTATTTAAGAAAAACTGTGAAAAGTTTTGCTCCCCGTATGGGGAAACCTCGATGGGAAAAAAGGACTTTTTTTTTTGCTTATCTCATTAACGGACGGTGGAACGATGAATATGCACTTCCCCGCCCCGAGCACCTGTCGTACCCACACACGCACTCATACAAACACACACCCACCCCCACACACACACATGGCTTAGCTCAGGCTACTGTGGGGGTCACAGGTGGCGGATCGTGATCGGCCTGCACGTACCCTAGGGTATATTTGTGGGGTAGCTGCGAATAACCAATAAGCAGCCCCCGACCAAGAGCGACAGAGGAGGAGGGGCGGCTGAAAAGGTCGCATAACCCTATGAACCTTCGGTGACACGACGAGTAAGCGCCGTCCTTTAAATAGGTGCTCCCCGCCCTTGGTATCGGG
>KK499958.1:61022-185137 GCA_000688715.1 Glossina pallidipes
CGTTAGTGTTTGAAAGCGACAACGGCACGTAACGGTATAAAAAATCAGCAGATGTCCCGCAAGGGTCGGTTCTTGGCCCTCTCTTGTGGAATATCATGTATGACGACGCTCTGAAGTTGCAGCTGCCCACCAACGCAACAAATTTCAGACATAGAAGTGAAAGCTACCGAGGCAATCATGCGCATCAAGGCATGGCTAAACAAGGTGGGCCTAGAGTTGGCTGAACACAAAACTGAAGTTGTGCTTGTGAGTAGCCAGAAAAAGCCAGAGACGTGTAGGATACGAATCGGGGATCACATAGTGCAATCAGTCCCCACGATCAAATATCTGGGAGTCATAATTGCCCACCGCCTCAACTTCAGACGTCATATTGACTACGTGGCGAGGAAATCGGCAGGCATCCAGACGGCATTGGCACGGATTATGCCAAATGTGGGTGGGCTGAAAACAGCTAGGAGGAAGGTCATAGTTACGGTGGTGACCTCTCTGGAGCTCTCCTCACGCGTTATACGAAGCGAGGAGCGGATGGTCTCGCTGAGGATGTGGCATTCGAGGTGGGAAAGAACGAGCAAAGGAAGATGGACGTTCGTTTTTATCCCTAACATAAGAGTATGGGTTGAAGGACGCCACGGAGAGGTAAACTATTACCTCACCCAGCTTCTGACTGGCCATGGCTGCTTTCGGAAATACCTGCACAGGTTCGGGCACGATAGCTCGCCTAACTGTCCGATATGCACGAATGCGGAAGAAGATTCGGAGCACATAATGTTCTACTGCTGCAGGTTTGAGAACGGGCGGCCACAAGTGCCATCTTACGAGTTATCGAGCCTAATGATCGGTAGTGCAGCAGCTTGGAATGCCGTAGACGCGTTCGCCAGCAATACGCCGTGGAGCTACGACGGCTGGAAAGACAGCGGGTGGAGAGCAGAGTGTGTAGAAGCCAATAGTGTATTCCACTGAGGTCCCACCATCGGTAGAGTGCTAATGAAAACCTGCTTCCGCGAAGTAATACCTAACGGTGATCCCGCGGGGCAAAGTGGTAGAAGATGTCTGTGGGGGGGTAGTTCTTAGTACGTAGAAGTCGTATTTGCTGCTACTAAGGACCAGCAGTATCTTTTGAAGATTTTCTACCTCCTGCTCACCGAGCAAAACAAAAAAAAAAAAAAACACACACACCTTCCCCGCCAACTCACTTCACGAAAACATACCCACCATTTCCTCGCATGCGTAACGTTTGCTCTTTCCTCCCGTCGTTAAATAACAACACATATTCTTCATATCTACAAACATTCAATATCCAACTCAATTTTTCAAGAAAAAGGAATTCTTCGGAAGAAAGTACGAACAAAGAAAAAATAGCACTACATGCGTATCTTTCCTACTGCACCTCATATTACGTTCACGAAAAATGTCCTTCGATCAATCCTTGCTTTATTACATACATCCTAATGAACGAACGAAAAAAGCATTCTTTCAAGAACATACATTGGTTATGAGGCTGATAACAATTAAACACGAACGTGCATAGAAATGCATAACTGAATTTCCAGGAAAAGAAAGTAATAAGGTGCACTCTAGGTGGTGCGACTATTTCACCTTATTGGATTTCTATATCCTAATGAACCAAGGAAACCTAATGGCCTTCAAGAGCATACATTATTTATGATGCTGATAACAATTACACATGAACGTGCATAGAAATGCATAGACAAATTTCCAGAAAGAAAAAAAGTAAATTGCGCTAGTGATACGACTATTTCACTATACTGTCTTTCAAAACACTTAAACGTCTAACGATCCTTCCTTATTTGTATTCTTATTATTAGTATTTCCATTCGTATAAATACCCCGCCGAAAGTGGAAAAAGGGTCAATGTTACGGTAATTATGAAGTACGAAAACTCAAAACTGTATTATTATAACCATACTTAAAAGTATTTATCGAGAAAACAATGAAGGCAATAAAAGTGAGAGGGAATTTTACAGATAACGCTTGAAGGTAAGTTCGTCAACATTTCTATCATGTATAATCTGAGTTTTCTCTTAACCTATTCTAGAAATAATCAAACCATCAAGGCTAGAAAACTACCAACGTTCAATTTAAGTAAAATGTGTTAAATATTTAAGAAAATGGAAGCAAACAATTGTTTACTTCCATTCATTTTTCCTCGGGCTTTGAAATTGTCTGTCAGATGGGTTCGCAGCAAGCTGATTCGTTGAATGAAAGAACAATTGGTGTCCGACGTACAAAGTGCAATTATTGTAACGTGATTGTGACCGAACACCAATTGTTCTTCTGTGTGAAAAGTTCGCAGAACGCTGTGAAACAGCATTTAAAGAAAACAAGCCTGCTACCCCCATCATGCACGGCGGTTCGTCTGGAAGCAACGTCGCTAAGCGTAAAGGAGTTTTGAAAGCAGTACCAAGGCGAAAGTTTCTGCCAGTGAGCTTTATTGCGCCCGTGCCTAGTTTTTGTAATGAAAACAAAATACAAAAGCCACTTCAGGACCAATAAGCACAAGCAGAAGGCAACTGTGCTTTTAAAAGAAAATGTATTTATCACATCTCCTCCGACACAGGAAAATGTAATTCAATTAAATTGCTAGCGAGTTGAGGGATCGACAAATTAACCATCTGCAAGTTGGAATCCATTCTTGCGGGTTGACATGCACCTTTGCCAAATATTATATACACTAAAAAGACTGCAATTAATGTAAAAAATGCTGATCTCTCTTGTTTTAAATGAAGCGTCTTAGCGGCTATCGCTTACAATTTTGATAAACCGACTGGAGAGGGATTACGCAGGTTAGCTCGCACGTAGTATTATAAAATTGAAAGTATTCGTGAGGTTACCATTGAATTTCGAAACAGTCGAATTCGATTTTTCTGGCTTAAAATTCCCGATAGCCAACAGCAACATCAATCGGTTTGAACACAATAATAAAGACGTTAGCACAAATAATTATGAACTAGTATCTTCCAAGGGTACATAGAAATTGGTTTGTCCAACAAAGGCGACAAAAGCACCGAAAAGTTTGCACAGCAGCTTGCAGACTGTATTTAATCAAGCAATATCATTATTGTCTTATAACCAACATACAGAGGTTGGTAAAAACACAATATACGCGAAGCCACACCTAAGGACAGTTTTGCAATTCGTGTGAAACATTTTGCACAAAGACTGACACCCGCAATAAAGAAGAATGCACCAACGTCAAAAGTGTATTTCCCTCGGCGGGAACAACAACCAAATTTAAAAATATGGAGAAGAAGTTGTCGGCGCCAATTATCATATATGCTGATATAGAGGCTGTCTTTAAGCCCACGGAAGTCCCCGATAGGAGCAAGGGAATGTGGGCAATTCAACAGCATGAACCGTACGCGACCTCTTATTATATTAAATATGTGTATAATGAAAAGTGTGCTGAGTGGTATACTTTTATCGGTAAGTATATTATAAAATTTTTTTTATATTTAAGCAACGTTTAATTCATTTATTTTTTATTAGGGCAAATCTGTATAGGTGACTTTCTTGCTCATATGCGGCGTAAAATGAATGAGCTGTACCACTTATACTGGAAGAATTCCGCAAGCCCTCAGCATCCATCACAACACGAACAACCAACACAGATACAAAACACCAAATGTTATGCGCGCGAAGAAGCAATATTAGAAAGTAAAGGTAAGTACTTTAATTATTTTACCGGGGAATTTGTGGGCTTCATCAATAGAGAATGTAGGACTTTTCAATTTAAGCTACCCTACTTTGCAATTATTTTTCATAATTTAAGTAGATACGACATTCACTTATTTATCACACATTTTGGGTTTAATTTGTCACTTATACCGTGTACATGTCAATTAATAAAAGAGTAATGGAGGGGAATGTGTTAAAATATTTAATGAATCTCGTGGATTTAAATCGATTTTTAAATCCCAGTTTAAAGTTTTAAGAAAAGCGTATAAGAAACCACAAATATTTGCGTAAATGAAACGAACGGATGTCTTTCCGTCCAATTATGTAAGCGACATCAAGAAGCTTGATGATCCAATTTTACCAAGCCGAGAGTGCTTCTATAATTATTTGTCCAATCGCGAATGTAGTGACTACAATTTTGCTCAGAGGGTATGGGACGCGTTCGCGTGTCGAAACTTTGAAGATTATAGGGTTCTATATCTTCAAAGCGACGTCTTGATACTAACTGACGTTTTCGAGAATTTCAGGATCTTATGTTTAGAAATGTATAAACTAGATCGATGCAATTATATTACAGCATCATCTTCCTCGGGGGACGCCATGCTGGAATACACTAAAGTTGAATTGGAACTAATTGACGATCCTGACATTCATACGTTTTTAAAAACTAGTATTTGAGGTGTCATTACCCAGTGTATCTAGAGGTTGTCCGAGTCACAAAATAAGTTTGGGCAAAATTATGATAAAAAAATTATTTTTCCTATATGGATGCAGAGAATTTATATGGTTGGGCCATGTCCGAGAAACTCCCCTATTCAAACTTGCTATTTTTAAGTGACACTGAATTAAACGATTTCGAGATTTTCTCCACTGCTAGCGATAGGAGTAATGGTTACATTTTACGTTTACATTTTAAGTTTACGTAGATTATTCGTCTACTATTCATGATAAACATGACTGCCTTCCTTTCTGTGCAGATAATAAAATTCCTGGATATGGAAATATTGGAAAGTATAAAAAGCTCATAGCAGATTTAACCCATAAAATGAATTATAAAATTCATTTAACAAATCTGCTTCTCTGCAGACATCAACAGAAAAAAAGTTGCCAAAAATGAGTTCCCGAAGAACTTCTATAGACTTCTATATGATGAATAATTCTGTTTATGGTAAAACCATGGAAAACGTTGAAAAGCGCCGGGATGTTCGCTTAGTCATTAATTATGAAAAAAGAAGAAGTTCTGAACGCTACAGAGCTCTCCTGGCGAAACATAACTTTAAGGCTATGAAAATAGTCGATATGGTATCGAATTAAGCAAAATGGAAGTAGTGCATGATAGGCCAATATATGTGGGGGTAACTATGCTAGAACTCTCTAAATGGTTGATATACGATTGTTATTACAACTGTTTAATTAATCAAGGCCAAAGAATGAGGACGATATATATGGATATATATGATGCTATTAAACCTTATAAACCAGTCCGATCCACAGCTCTTAAATCGACCCAGTTCGGTCCATAACCTTCAAAAAAATGTTCCTTTAAATTTGTTAATTCTAACATAACCTCCAACTTTAAACTTTGGTTTTGGAAATGTTTTGGGAAAATTATATACACTTTATTATATCTACTTCTTGTTGTTTGTGTTAACTTCATTTGGCTTCACTTTTATTGTTCTATGATCTGTATTATTGTATTTGGCTAGGAAGATTTGAATTAAGTCTATCCTTTTGTGATTACCGTTCATGCTAAACGTTTTTCACATTAAGTTTTTTGATATTCTATTAACTCTTTCACATATGGAGACTTTCATGTGAGTGTATGTATGATAATGGTCAATTTGATAATCTTTCATCAACTCTCTTTAAAAAGAGAGATATCTCTTTTTTCTAATACGTCTCTCGTAGCCTTAACTATCTGAGATGAACTTTTAGGTTTTAGTGGTTGTGCGAAAGCGTACTTGGAAAATACATCAACTCCAACCAAAACATATTGATAGCCTTTGTTCAGTTTTTGAAACGGAATTAACTCAACTAAACCCATTTCCCAGGTATCATTATTCCTTCCTTTTTGAATGAATCGCCTTCGAACAACATTTTTTCTGATTGGTTTGGCAAGCTCGTTAACTACTTAAAGTTTACTCATTTTTAGACATTTAGCAGAAATCTCAGATGTAGCTTATGAATCGTAATATCCTTCCTAATCTTATGTGACATCTTTTGAGAAAATTCAAAAAATAATCTTAACAAATCAATCTCAACATCAGGGTCGATAGACATGGTGGCTGAACCTTAGTCTTTTTTAATTCCACGCACTTTGGTCAAAAATCGATTATAATAAAAGCACGAGATTCGTTTTTGTAACATAGTATTCCAGTATACGAAAGTTGATAAAAAAATTCCAACTCGAGTAATCAAGTCACGTTTTAGTATCAAGTTTTATCCTATGTTCTTTTTGATTAACAATCGGCAGACACTGTCCATCCTTCTTATATCTAAAATTACACTCAATGTTGTCTAGAGGTGGACGTTCGGGGATGCTCTCAGGTTCTATAAAGTCAAATTGATCCAATCTTAATTGTACGTATTCCTTGTATGCCATTAAACGAATTCCTTGGTCACGGGTAAAATCAATAAAATTACATTTATTATCTTGTAGCCACAAAACTATTTTAACACTTCTTCAAGGTGAAAAGCCACATTTAATTTTAGTTTTTCAACTGATGAAATATTCCAAGCCAAAAATTAATTGATGGTCGTGGTTTCTTTTGGGTAAATGCTGAGTTTTCCGAGCACTTTGCGGTATGTTATCCATTTAATGAGACGACACAACTACTACTGAAAGTGACTTGACTTTTTTAGAATATAAACCTGAAGATTATAAAAAATCAGCTCAGTATTTATCAGTGGCTCATCAAACTGTGTCTAGCATAAATAAAACTTGATGATTTTGAACTCTTGATGATTTCCAGCATTGTCATGGAGATCAGAAATAAATTTGTATTAAAGAGTTAGCATATATGAGTGCAAATTCTGTAGTAGTTAACCACTTTTTATTTAGACCTCGCTTCGGTGGAAAGGAATTAAATTGGAAGACTAAAGATCAAAATCATTTTTGTACTAAATTTATTCATGGTTTAAAATGGTGGGGTACTTATGTGACATACTATCACCGTTGAATCACTATGATTATGTTTTAATAGCGGGAAGAGAAAAACAATAATTCAAAGTGATATTCGTGAACACCGAAACATATTTAAAAAAACTACCGAATTATTTTATCTATTTATTTATTATCGAAATGACTTCAAATTAAGATGTGCTCTCAACAATTTATATAAACTTTTTATCCAAATTGAAAGAAACTAAGACCCCAATAACTTCAGATTAAACAAATATTTATAACATGAAGTATTCTATGAAGTCCTACTTTATTCTCTACTTTATAATTAACAAGGCAACATGTTTTGTGAATTTTACCACCCATTTAGTATGGTTATTATTATTTACTATGCTTATCAGGGTCTGGCAAAACAACATTTTTATCAAATCTCATTTGCAACAAGGATTTCTTGATAAGTATGAAAATTAATCGAATAATTTGATGTTACGGCGAGGAAATTGCGAAAGCTGATATGAATAGTGTTGCGAATGTTGAATATAGCAACGGAATACCAGAGAATTTGGAAAATGTTCTTAATACACCAACTCGTCATACTTGATGACTTAGTGATGGGCGCTTTCAGCAAAACAGTTTGTGAACTTCTCGCGAAGGGGCCACACCATCGCAATTTTTCTGTCGTTGTAGTAACACAAAACATATTTCACCTTACTCTGCTAATCGACCTTACACAAAGCGTAAATGATTTGTTAAGATGCAGCCCGGACATATTTAATTTGAATTTCTGCTATTGCTTCTGTGACACCGGAGAAAATGGTCTTAAAAGAGAGTTTGAAGCGACTGAAGAACCACAAACATATGCCGTGTAACCAATATAGCAAATTAAGAAAAGCTATACTCAACTGTGCTGATCAAAACTTTGACTGAGATTATCTTTAACAGAATAATTGGAAACGCGCAACTTAAAAATAAAGACTTCGAGGTTCTAAAAAAGTATAAAAAAAACTTCGATTCATCTCGAGGCCGAACGCAATCATAGAGTTCCAAAGAAAGGTTCTTGTGCATAAAGGCGGTGGCTATAATCTTAGCATCGCTATTAAGTGGATTTATCGGAAAATTGTTAGACAATGTTCAATAAACTTAAGCCGAAGGTAAATAAAATAATTTTATTGCATCCAAACGCATGCGCTGGGATGATGGATAACAAATATTCAAAGGAGTTTAGTAATGGAAAGTTATTACAACATGTCAACAACTTCTCGCTTTCGGCATATAATAAGTGGATCAAAATTAAACAAGACTTAAATATTTACCTTAAAACAAAATTAAAGCCAATTAAGCAAAACTATGATCGTATACCTGAAATTACCTTTTCTAAAAATGATGTAGAAGATGTGAAAGTTAACATTGACTGAACAACTGGAATCCCCCTTAAAAACGTAAACGAGTACACCAAGTAAGCAAACAACCTGGAAAATCTGACAGAGAAACCAGAATTCAAGGCTCAACTTAGAAGCCAACTTAAAATCAAGATTGATTTAATTAAAAATGGTCTGCCTGCAGATGTTATCCATCCGAACGGAAAACAAAAGTCGAGTCAGAAATCTCCAATTCTGAAGAGTGAAAATAGTTTTAAGTGGATTGCTTTATAAAAATGTATATTTACACCAACGTTAAATAAAAAACTATTACAAACATACCATTGCGGAACTTCAATAAAAAGACTGAAAAACTTGCTTAAGATGGCATAAACACACAAGGTGAGCTACTAGCTATAACACTTTTATCAAACTTACCGAAAGGTTATGCATATTTTGTCTTTCCCATTAAGAGTTGAGATGAGGCGGCCAATTCGAATGTCCTTACGCAGAAACTCCTTGAATATGACGAAAGACAAAGTGAAAAGAATCAATCTGATGCAACAAAAACTCATGCTTTAGAATAATTAAAGATTGAATAGAACATGAGAAAACACAAAACTATGAAAATAAACCTAAAACCAAATATTTCAGCAGTGGATACTAGGGACATTAGGCCAATATGTATGAACAAACGAAAAGCAGAAGCATACCTAAGAATCCCTTGTTTCACTACCTATGTCAGAAATCACCGGTTTGGCATTGCTGCCATACATATCTTAAAAGGTCGTAAAGTATTTGTACGTTTTGAACTCCACGAGGAAAATATACCACGGGCTGGAGCTAAATTTATTAAAACACAAAGAGCTGATTTATTAATTAAAATAACCAAATACTAAATTTTGCGGCGAAATACATTATAATCTTCCGAATAACAACCCAATCTCATATTCAGAGGTAAAGTAATGAAATGTAAGCCCACAACATTGTCCGATAGAAGTGAAGCGGTCTTAAGTAATCCAAACGACGAAGAAATTGTACATGCATGCAGACGGAACTGTACTCCCTACATCTATAGCAGACACGATTTGTCACTTAAATGACAAAGTTATGCACAAAGCATATGCTTCAAGGTATAAAGCTTAAAATGATGATAAATGCTCTTCCTGCACACTACATGCATCAGTATAAGATCTGTCGGTGGGTTTAAAGTACTTTGTGAGTTTCATGAATGCTGTTACGCCGCCTATTTGTCTAGTTTCTAAAGTGAAAACCTTAAATCTTTGGGAAGTTTAAGATATTCAAGTAACACGTGGAAAAACGAACCCGAATTCATATCGAAGCATTTCTGAATGATAAGGCTGGAGAATATATCAGTAAGAATTTCTATAAATATTTGGAAAGAAATGATATTGTCAGACAATGTACGATTCCATATAATCCACAACAAATGGGATTTCTGAACATGCAAATCATACTTTGGTAGATATGACAGGGACGATCATGATTAATTTCAATGGATTTCAAAGTTTGTGGGCAGAGACAATAAGTACTGCATCTTACTTACGCAATGAATGTCCGGCGAAGCTT
Source organism: Glossina pallidipes (assembly GCA_000688715.1). Classification (NCBI taxonomy): domain Eukaryota; kingdom Metazoa; phylum Arthropoda; class Insecta; order Diptera; family Glossinidae; genus Glossina; species Glossina pallidipes. The sequence continues at coordinate 70,788 of KK499958.1, forward strand.
CTTGAAGATAAACATCCTTAAGAGACGGAGCACCAAATGCAGATCATTTGATAACTTTTGCGACATATGTCGAAGCACAGAAAAAGAAATTCAGAAATAAAGTCAATGCACGAAGACAAGAACATATAATGGTTTGGTATTCGTTAGTATCCAAAGCATAGCGTCTATCAAATAGAATAATCGAACAACCAGACGTAATATGCGATAAAAACCTGTGCAACAAAAATAAAACCGAATGTGCAGCTATTGATAACCAACCCCAGGACTACACCAATATATATTGCGAGGACATGGGATAAAGGATTTCCAACAATAACAATGTTCAAAACAGCGATCAAAATTAATACGACTCTAATGAACATGTAAATGATAACGACGGTGGACCATTTAACACAGCTGACTACGAATCACAAGTAAAGGTGGAGAGATTAAGAGGTCTTAGTAGGCCCCGTCTGTCTCGTGGGGGTAAACCTGGAAGACCCAGAAAGGTGTATAATGAATTAAATAGTTAAATGAAGAACCCATACCTCAGAGTAGAAGCTATGAAGAATGAACACAGAATCCACTAAAGAAAAATAAAAAAGGGACCACTAGTTGATCTTCCTAACGGAAAACGCTCCGTTACGTGTTAGTTATAAATAAATGTTTGCTATAAAGCGAAATAGACAAGGCAAGATGGAGCGATTCAAGATACGATTAACGGCTAAAGGCTGTAGTGCATATTATCATGAAACTTTTTCTCTTATGGCACGCTACCGTACTATATGAACATTATGGACATAGATAGTGAGTGGAACATGCATTTATAACACTGCTGTCACAATAACCTATCTCCATGGCAGACTGCATGATGAAGCTTACATGAGGGAGTGCAATGAAAAATATCCTAAAAAAGTATATAAATTAACTGAACCACTTTATGGATTAAATTAAGCAGATAGAAAGTGAAATCATCAACTTGATAACGTTCTCTAGGAATTAAACCTCGTACAATGTCAAAAGGAGCTATGTTTCTACAAAGCCAGAAATAAATTTTAATCGCTTTCTATGTAGGCGGTATTTTAATCGCTTGCAATAACAAGGAAAAGGTTTTAGCCGTAAAATTGCAGATTGCCGAAGATCATAGTGAAGATATAGGTGCACTTTTCATAAGCCAGAGTAATTGTGCATAAGAAATGTTGGAGTATTTTGGAATAGCGAATTGTAAACCAATTTCAGCGCCTTTAGATGTAGACTTCCAAATTAAGTATACAGATAAATGTTGAAGTGTATTTTAAAAAGAATACCAATCCGCAATAGGAACTTTTATGCTTCTCGCTGTAACAACAAAACTAGGTTTTAAAGAGCAATCCACAGTTGCCGTCAACAGAATTGAACCCGTGTACATAGCCTTATCAAATGCTGTCGACGTCTTCGATGTCTTTTGCAAGAAGTCAGAAAATGTGGAACTAATCCTGTATGGGTTTATGTCGATAATCACACAATAAGAGCGAACATAATGACAACCGCTATAATTATGTCCATGGAACAGTGTGGAACGGAGAAATGATTTTTAAGCATTGTCCACCGAACGAAATGATGTCCTGACTAACAATTGGTCAAAATCGAAACATTCTCAATTTGTCCAGTTATTGGATTTATACTCAAAATTGGTGTAAAGAACATGTACGTGGAGGAAAAGCATTGGAAACACATAGTATATTCGTATATATACTTTTATAATGTGCCATTTATTTGTCTGTCATTCTATAATTATGTACTTTCTAGGGATAATATTTTAGTCTCATCAAATACGCAGTCATATCGTTTCCTTGATATGGAGTTGCCACGGATAGTTGGCTTTACCGTCAATGTAAATGCTTTGTTTATCCATATCTAAATCCTTGCTTAAAATCTCAGTTTTTACTGTTTATGCGGTCTTCTTCTTAATACCGGATTTTTTAATATTTTGGTTGGTTTTTTTTTTTCTTTTTTTTAATACTGAACACTTTAATCAACGAAAATTTTTTTGCTTGTTTAAACTTCAATCGTGGTTTGCCACCTATCTATTCTCGGCTAATAACAATAAATAACGTAAAATATGTTACAAGCAAGAGGGATTATTGTCCCCTAATGGGNCAATCGTGGTTTGCCACCTATCTATTCTCGGCTAATAACAATAAATAACGTAAAATATGTTACAAGCAAGAGGGATTATTGTCCCCTAATGGGAATAATGTATAGTACTTTTATATTAACATATATTCTAATTAATTGTTATATGGAATTCAATTATAATTAAATCCCAAATAGAATTTTTCTAAATAAAAAATTATTTAACTGTTACTGAGTTTTAATCGTCTTTTTCATTGAAATCATCAAAGGCTGACACTGTTAACGGATTTTTATTACTGCCAAGTCTATTCAAATAGTTAGTCGGAAAGCATTGAAGTCGCCTTTCGGTCCAGAGTACATATAGAGTATATATAGATCGCGATTGTCAGTCTTATTTCAAGTAACGTTATGGGTCATTTATTGGCACAAATCGAGTTATGGATTACTATTTCTAACCTACACCGCTTGTGTTGTACGGCTTATTAGGCTTCTGCGGATGTGTAAGATATCCAGAAGGACTTAAGATACACCCATCTTTTATGATATCAATTATTTCAGAATCATTTTCTGAACCCATTTTGTGCTCTACCCACAGATCGCAACTTTTAATATTGAATATCAAGCTGCCGTTTTCTGTCTTATGCAAATTTCACCTGATTCTTGACTTCATCAACGATTAGTTGATTCGGCGGCGCCTCATTTTTAATACTGAAATTTCCAAGACGAAAAAGAAAGAACTATTTGCGTGCTGCTAATTTTAATAAAGCATCTTCACTGTTAACATCGCGAATTCTTTCATAATTCTGGTTTAATAATAAAAAAAAATATTTTTATAATTAAGAATTACTATAATTAGTTAAAAATTATATACTCAATTTGCACAACCAATATAACAAGTAAGAACGTTATATTCGGTTGTGAACGAATTTCTTATACCCATCACCGCTATTTTTTTTTTGTAGTACAATTTTGTGGAAACTTATATCATTTATGTGTTGTAGTTTATAAGTAGCAAGCAAAAAACACAAAAAGCAAAGACATTCACAGATTTTGTTGCATAGACGTGTAAGCGTCGAATAGTGTTCTTTGAAAAGTTTGGCTCATTTTTAAATTCTTTTGCAAGTTTTTAGGCAATATCTTTACACACTTACGCAGACAGATATATGAACGGACGGACTTGCTTAGGTGCATTCCGAATTTAAAACTGACCAAGAACCTATATATTTTATGGAGTTTTTGGGGGCTTGCTTCTGTACGTTATAAAGGTTTTGGAAAAAAAAAATTAAATATTAGCACTCTATAAAATTATGTCAACTTTTTCCTATTTTTGTGGAGGTGCATCGCCTATTAATATACGTTAACATTTTTGTAGATTTATCTATTGATTTATTTAAGAATAATGAGCAGAAATCGTTGTTTTTATGTTTTTGATAGACATGTCCTCACTTTGTGTAGTAGTGTAGGAGTGTCCTTCGACGCTTCCAATATTTCTGCTAAATTTCAAACTCGATCCCTTCACTTTTGCGGGCAGAAGCATGTTTACAACAAACATTACGCAGACAGATGGATGGACGGTTGGACAGAGACACTTGAATGGATTTAGAATTTGATGCTGATCAAGAAAATACATACTTTGTGAGGTGTATGAAGCTTCTTTTTGGGCGTTGTAAACGTTTTGACAAAATGGATATTCCCCTCATTCTTATGTGATAGGTATAGAAATATTGTAATCATTAGAATTTCGGAACAAAAATCAATTTGTAATAGTATGTCAGCATTTTAAATTGGTGTGAAAAGTTTAGGTGGGGCAATTCTTTGAACCCTTGCCACATAACAGTTCGTACGGAAAATATGGTGACAAGGCCTAATTTTCAATCGTTCTTGATGAAAATTCACTCATAATAATAATTTTACATAAAAATCCTCCAACACGAGGGCTTTCAAGAAAATTATGCATTTACATAGAAAATAATGTTTAATTTTTTTTGTACTAATAATTAAGCAAAGTGGTGTAGGTGTAGGCGTAGAGTGTCTAAGGCATATCCTAGCTCGATTTTGATACACTTACTTGTTTTACTTTAACAAATTTTTATAAATTTTCACTGTCAGTCCATGTATTCGCAGTATTCGCAAATCTTTTGCTACAATATGCCACGTGTCTTGCGCGCTACGCTTGATCCGCTTAGCATCAGCTTTAAGACAAAAATTCCATAATTTATGAAACACGAATAAGAAAATTATTGAACTTTCAGTCAGCAATAGCAATCGCTATAATCAACTCATATTATCCTCTTTGCTTGTACTGTGACTATACTAAAGTTTTTTTTTTTGGAAATGGTTTTAAAGCGATATAAACACTAACTGAACATATCTATTAGTGTAATGGAGAAGTTGAGAGAAATGTGCGGCTGAAATTTGGCAAAAACATTCCTTGATTGATTAAATCTACGACATTAAAAAATCAGTATGATGACATTTGCACACAGGCCCATAATGCAAAAGAAACTAAAAGAACCTCCGAAAACGTTCACACCTTTTTCATATTTTCGTCTATAATTTTGGATCCCGACAAGTATTTATTTGACTTAGATAGCCTTCTCATGGCGCCTACGGCAGAGCTCTAGATTTTAAGGAAAAAACGCTTCTTTCAAGTAATAAACAGTATTGAATTTCTGAAAAATGTACATTACATGGTTTTACATTTCTCATGTTTCAATGATTTTAATTACTCAAATATTTTGAAGTCCGTTTTGCATGCGAGTTGTTGAACTATAGTTAAAAATGGAAGTAATTACTATTTCCATATTTTATGAAATATCTTTAAAAATCTTTCTGTCTACTTTCAAGGTGAAGTGGATGCTATTTATTTATCCTTATCTGTACATGAATAAATAAATCATAATTTAAGCAAAAGGCTTGAATTATAATTTAAGCAAAAGGCTTAAATTATGATTTATAAAAATATTTTATTCAAAATTCTTTTTGACAAAACTTGTTCTTTTCAGCTCCGCTCTTAAATTTACGTAAAATCGAATCGAGACTTTCTAATAACCTTTAGAAATTTTAAATAAAAGCTATTTTGCATACCAGTAATAGGACGTTAAGATATTTCTATTGCATTACCATTTAAATTAATAGCAACGATAAGTCTATTAGTTAATCAAATGAATAACGAAAATTGCTGAGCTTATTATTATTCATATACATAATGCTTCACTTCTTCTATTAAGCCACTCAAACAACTAATTGATCCAACGCAATAATTTGTCATATTAAGAACTAATTAACGACATTCCCATATAGTTTAAACGTAGACAATTATTTATAACGCACACGTGTATATATATATATATACATATATGTATATGTATATGATATATGCATAAGCATTACGTAGGAAAATTAGAAGCGTCTAATTAATATACAAAGAAACATAATTTAATTCAAACATATGAACAACAGACCATATTGATAACTACCTGAGTTGCCATATGGGTAGTTATAGGACTACTGAATACATAACATTTTCTTAAACTATAAATAGTTTTTTTTAATTGCAAACTATGCTGTTTATTTTTAAATTGGTGTCGGTTAAATGTGTGATTTTAACAAATGCTGGTTGCCGCCCAAAGTAAAAAGCAAACAATTACTCTTTTCAAGTTCTTTTTTTTGTAATTTATTACCACCAACAGTATAATAAATCTACATATAACGCAAAATTTTTGTAATATAAAAAAAACAAAGAAAAACATGGTTCGACTTTGAAATGAGAAATCAAAATTTCCGTCAACTCACCTAAATACGGGAAACACTGTTTATATTTCAAGTCTGATAATGAAAAACCAGTAATTTATTATTAAAAATTGCTCTACTTGTTTTTTAAAATATTCTCCTTTATAATGTATACCCTTTTACGCACGTTCGCCACAGCAATCTTTTCCATTTCACTTAATACACCTGCAAGACATGGCTTTTGAAAATCTTGATGTTCGAGAGCAAAAGGAAGCCGTTGGATACCAAATCTAAATGCACTTGTTGGTTTCTCTTACGTTCCCAAAGATTTTCGGCAAATAAATGGTTGTGCACTGGTCAGAATTGACTGTTTCACCTTATTCTACAGACATTGTTGCTACATGTTCACTTTCCCGGTCAAGTGCATAGATTAATGATCCGTTATGTATCTTTTTTGAAGTACAGTCAGTCATTGTATATCTTAAGAAAATGTTTGTACAAGTCAATATGAGCATATTTTTGAGATTTCACAATACTTTATATATGGTGCTGAATTTTGCCAGTATGTCACATGGCGATATTGTATTATTAATTTTTGTACGGCATCTATGTTTTCTGATAGAACAACAAATTTTAGACGATTCTCAAGACTTTCGTCGATGAACGAACGGCGGCCACGATTGAACTCGTTACGTTTCACAGCGACAAAAGCTAGGCGTTCGAGCGATGCAATCTTGTCTTAATAATTCACGTCGAAAATCATCCTATATCATTGCACAAAAGTTTTTATGACTTAATCCCATTTTCTCGTTGAAGTCTTTGTAAACAAGACATATCGCGTTCAAATGACAAAATGTTCTGAAAAAAGTTATAATCAAAACTATTAAACTTCCTAGTGAAAACCTCACATAACATCTGACAACACGTAGTGTTGCTTCGTGTTCTCCCACGATTTAATTAGTGTTCTAGATATATGAAACCAGAGGATGCTGGTTGGGTTTGATTGCATTGGTTACATGACGGAGATGATTCTCAACTATTAGCAGAGATGGTAAGGTGAAGTTTCTATTTTTTCTTCTAAACACTAGCCCTCTCTGGACGTTTAGAAATCTTTGTCTTGTAAGCTTGCAATAATTTTCAAATTTCTTGTTCCGTTTGATATGGGTTTTCATCGAGTAGCATCGCTAAACAAACGTTTGCATTTTCCTTTTCTATTAAAATCACAACGGTTAAAACGTACAGATAAATACGACTGAAGGCGCGTAACCCAAGGCAGTCATTTTTCTTTACATTTTCGACACGTTCAATGCTCAATGAAATTATATATTCTTTATGCGTACTCTGACGTAAAACATATATACATGTCATCTTTTAAAACATTTTCCAAAACTAACGTACTCTCCTCACATATAATATCTGAGGTAAACTTTCAATCATCAACTGTCCACTACAAAGTTATTCATTCAAGTAGTTCGTTTCGATAAGAATACACCAAAAATTACACATTATTTTCATGCAAAGACATACTTTTCACAAGTAAGAACATTATAGTCGGGTAAGGCCAACCATTAAATACTCTACACCACATGGTCTAACACAGTTCTTATTTGTACTGTAGAACACAAAAATTATGTATTGTTTCTATGTAAAGGCAAATTTTTCAATTATGTATTTATGGGGCAGCGGGCCCAAAACGCAACCTAATCTAGTACAAGTTTAATCCTTACAGGGGCCAAAAATAGGCGTAGATGGTCCCAATTTTGTAAAGTTCATTTTTGTGTGAAATTACTATAATGTTATGGATCAATTTTCATCAACACATATAAAACTTAAACTTTTCTACTCTATAAAGGGTCAATTTTCGTGAAAATGCATATTAGGGTAGTATCCAAAAAACAGGCCAAGAAGGTCCAAATTTGGTACATTTAATTTTTTTGTTAAATTACTATTATGATATAATTTTCTTCATGAAGCATTGAAAATTAAACCTTTCTGTCGTGTGAACTTTAGTTTTCTTTATATGAGGGGATTCAAAAATTGTCCCAGCCGGTTTGAAGTTGCCATACCAATTTGGAATGCCCAAATACTACTAGTTTTGCTAAGAAATTTTGAAAATTGCATTTTTTTTTCTATATAACTTTTCAGAATAAAGCGTTATATGGGGAGTGGTTGAAAAAGTGGACCGATCCCAATCATTTTCAATGCCGGCTGTCCTTGAGCCAAAACACGTCACTGTACCAAATTTCATCAAAATATCTCAAAAATTGCGTCTTGTAAGCTGAACACAATAATGCATGGTCAGATATCAGACGGACAGTAGGATAGACAAGCTCAGGTCGATTCAGAATTATTTTGTGAATCATTGTCGATTCATAAAGTATGCATATAAAAGGTGGGTCTCCCTTAAGCTCTTCAGGGCTTAACATACGCCCGCGAAAAGTTAATATACCCCGTACCATAAATAGCGCAGGGAATAAAAATGTATTGAAGTGTTTATCTTTTTCTGAAGTTAGTCAATGTGTGTAATTGAATCGAGTATAAGTCAGTTCCAACTTTCGTAACTTTGAGAGCACCAACAGCGACTGAATGAAACAGAATTTGAATAAATGAAATCAATTTGTTATGCCGGTCAAAAATGTTTACAATTTATGAAGTATTTATTGCATATTTAATATACGTTGCCGTCTTTCTGTGATGGATGTAACACTCATCCTTGTATAATTGATTATTGCTACTATTGTCTAATCTCTATAGGGATAAATTATAAACAAAGTATTCAATTTGCGATTCAGATCGTGAAAAACTCGAAAATTCTCTTCTAATTCTCTTTGGGTTCATTTATTATTCTTATTAAATTTGGAAATTTTTAGATGTTTGCGCTATTCTTAACTAAATATTGTCCTCAATTTTGAGAACCTAACCGAAGCTGCCATTTACTTTTGCTACACAATAATTAAAAATATGAAGTAACCTAAACAGAAAATAAATATTTCAACATACTTTCGTGTCGGCAACATGTGCATTTTAATTGAATTTGCCGCGGTTACTTACTACATTTCTAGTAAAGATTGTTAACAAAATTACAATCAATCAGAACTGAAAATTCCATATTTAAACAAAATATATTTCAGCTTTAAGCGACTCAGCTCATCTCCGATTTTTATTTGCTTCTTTCTGTCACCACGCGGCATATATGAGATTAAGGAAAACAATCGTGGCGTTTTTTTCCAATAGATAGCTTTATAATCGCATAACTCTGATAACATTATCGGTATCAAGCCAAACTGTAGCACGTGTGAGAGATGACCGTAATAAAATTTCAAATATATTTGAAAGCAAGGGCAAGCAAACCTGGTTACATTTTGCATTCTATTTAACACATGTGAAACGATCGCAATCCTTTTTCTTTATATTCTTCATAAAAAATTATAGTAATCCTTAATAAGAGGAAGTAATTCTTCTTTAACAAATCATATCGCAACCCTTATGAATTACAGTTTTTCTGTTAAATCTCTTTAAAAACATTAAAAACATTAAAAGAATTTGTTCAAATGTGATTAAGTACAGTAGGGTCTGCTGGTTACGATTTTCGGCATATACCTAGAAGGCCTAGATCCGATCCCTGGCGCAAGGGATCCTGATTTTTTTATAGTAATCCCTCAATTATAGAAAGTATTGTGTGACTCGCAAAGTCGCTCCATCTTTTTTTTTTTCTTAGTCAATATGGAATACAATTTTTTTATAGGGTATACATACTTTACTATGAATGTTCGAATGTTATAAGTTTAATCTCCCAGAGATTAATCCTTTATTTTATCTTCAACTGGCTTTCGAGAACGTGGTGCACACTCAGCGTCAAAATTACCGAAACCTAGTCTTGCAAACTAATTTGGAACTGGCGTTCTGTTGAGATATTTCCTCCATAAACATCCAATTACTTTTTATACCCATCGCCGAAGGATAGGGTTATATTCATGTTGTGAAAACGTTTGCAACGTCCAGAAGGACGCCACAAAGTATATATATTCTTGTTCAGCATCAAATTCTAAATCGATTTAAGTATGTCTGTCTGTCCGCCTGTGTAATGTCTGTTTTCAACATTCTCCAGCCGCAAAAATTAAGCTATCTACTTCGAACGTAGCGGAAGCACGCAGGCTGCAGGTGGCACGCCAACAGCATCACATAAACTGAGAATATATCTGTTTTTCAAAAGATACAATTGATTTTTTGTTCATTACTCATAAATGTACAAAAATTTCAATTTTGAAATTTGGAAAAGAATTTGCAAATGACCTAAACTTTTCCAAGAACACAGAAAGCTAGTTTCAGGTATCTTCGACATCTACAGTTACTGGCAATGTAGTGGGCCTAGTTTAGATGCAACCTTTATGTGTTTGTGACGTTTGGAATACAATTTCACGATTAGTAGAACAAGTAACAGCAGCATGGAAAGCACAAGCGAGGAATAGCTTACTACGGGATGGTTTTGACTATAAGAATTTATGAATTGTGGTAAATGCATTGAACTCGATTCTTTTAAGTGTCTTTGGAGGTCACTTAATTGGTCCAGCTGTACTTTAAATTGTTGATTTGAGACGTTAAAAACTTCTTAACTTTGTATGGCTCACTTATGAGTTCAATATATTTGAATTTTGGGTATGAAATATGTAAACTGTTCTATGCTCCAAAATGACCTTGGATCGTTATGAGACTGTTTTTGACGACACAATTGGAGCGTTATTTCATCATTAATATTACTAGTGGGGTTTCCATGCCGCAAACCATTGACAGTTCAGTGTACCGTAGCAATGATCCATTTGTTTTGTTGATTCAGTGGAGCCCATGCTGCTTGTCGTGGAATTCAGGCGCACTTACAACTAGTTGTGGTTTGTTTGCTGAATAAGCTGATTTCACAAGCGCTAACATCCGAGTCCTTTCTGCACTTAGATTGTTTGTTTCTACATATGTAAACGTCTTCTATATCGTTAGTATGAATCATCGCTAGGTGTTAATTATCTGGTGTAATGGTGATTAATGCAACTATCCTAAATAAGTCGAAGGAAATAACCGGAGGTAACTTAATTTCGAATACGACCTCATTTTTGGTTGCAGCATCGTTGACACTCATTATTTTATATAGTTCAATTAAGTTGTTGTCTTCGATTGGAAGTGCGTGCAGTGTTGAAAGATGAACCTTCATTAAAGTCAGTTCACCTTTTAGCTGATGAGGTGACAGTAAAAATGGACTAATTCTTCCATAATGAGCATCAGTGGGCACATTTATAATTTCAGCCTCGGTTCTTTAAAGATTTATAGCTGTCAGTGTTGAGTCGATAAGAGTCCGCCTAGTTGTAATTTACTATTCTGTTGAAATTCTTTGTCTTTGCATTCTTGTTACGATCAATTATCTCTATCATTTCATTTAAGCTTTGCAGTGTACTGATCTCATCCTGTTTCATGATATTGATAGTGGAATGAATTATTGACGTTTGATTTTTCAGAAGTCGAAATACGTGGTCTCTCTCTATTTTTGCTTCATTAATAATTTTAGCCATCTCTTGAGCATAATCTGAGTATAGAACACTGCATAATGGTCGAACAATATTTCAGATTATATTGAACGACGATGTTTTAAACCGTTTGCTTGTGAATAATTACTCATCGTTGCACCCTGAATGGTGTTGAATTGCTAGACGCAACTGTTGCAGGACTCGAATACCTGAAGAAAAGGCGTTTAAGTGCGACGCATATGTCCTGATTCCTTCAAAATATGAGCCTGGCTCATCAGGCAAACGTTTAACTATGAAGTTTTTGCATGTAGCAACTGGGATGAGAAGTAATATTATCAGCATGGTAAGTAGATTGGTTGAAAATGAAGCCCCTCTTGTTGCACTGACATCTTTACCAAAGAATCTTCTTTTTCGTCTTCGCGGAATAATAGTGCTAATCTGTGAATAGGTCGCTCGAATGTCAGCGATCCTCACAACCAGGGTGTACGTGAATAATCCTCCCCAATGCCCACTTCATTACAAGTAGTGATTAAAGGTGTTTGTAACTCGTGCAAGTATTTACTGGATTACTGCATCCAGAAATTATCTTTGATTTGGGATACCAATTCCCATCATGCCAGGAAAGATTTTTCTATCGCTAGTGTCACTGCCGATTTGAGCTGTAAGAGCTTCTCTTATTAGTAAATGCCTTGAGGTTATTTAGTACTGATAAATCGGCAGGATCATTAGACAGTGTAGTCAAAGGCCGAGAATTCAAATTTTCTTCTATCCCAACAATTATTGCTTTTAACTTTTCGTAAGTTAGTGAGGTCAATTTTCCGCCCCGGAGCAAATGGTGTTTTTCTGATTTTACCGCTGACTCCCATAAACCTCTGGAGTGAGGAGCTCTTGGCGGAATAAAGTGGAATTTTATTCCTTTTGAGCTGCAGGCTGAGATTCCTGTGCGTCTTTAAAGTAAATTAAGTCATTGAGTTCTGAGAGTTTGCTCTTAGCACCTACGACAATTGTCGGATTTTCGCAGTTTATGCTTTAACAACAGCCACTTCTTCCAATAAACCTCTTTAGTGATCCAATGAAAGTGTCAGTGGATAAGTCGCGTACCAGCTTGAAATGAACAGCCTTTGTTGCAAAACAGTAAAATATGGCAAAGCATGCTTTCATTGGTCGTAATTCAATGTTCTGTATTGCTCATACTATACTTATAAGTGCCGTATCAAGTTCTTTAGGACTTGTGGCCTTGAGATCCGGTCTGCGACGTTTTTTTACGCTTGAGTTTTGAATAAAACGATGAACATAAGCCAATATTATTGACGTATTTTTTCTCTTTTCTAGGTCTGTGGAAATTTGAAGTTGTGGCAAGAATTTTCGGGCCATAATTTCTCGTCTCCATACAGGAACAGTGGGCCATAAAACCATCTTTAGATCTTTAGATAATATGTGAGATGGATTCTCATTGGATTCTACATGACGCCACTGGTCGGCCGCTGTCAGAGAGTGAATTGTAGCAGTGCTGTTAGCTACAAATGTTTTCAAAATTGTCCATTTATCCATTATAGGACGATTTCATAGTCGAGCCATAAGAAAACGAAATGATTTGGTAGATTGACGTCCATTTTTATTCTGCGTGTCTGTTGGGCAGCCATCACTGTTGCATATAACTCCAGTCGAGGCAATGTTTGTTGTTTTAAAGGAGCCGCTCGAGTTTTTGCACAAAGTAGCCCTGCAGTTATTCGTTTATCCTTGAGGATAGCGCGAATGTGTGCAACTTCTCCAAGACCCTTTTCGGGTGCATTTGTGAACACGTGAAGCTGAGTTTTTGCTGAAATTTCACCATGGAAAATATGGCGAGGAATTTTCTAATTACTGAAGTTATACAAGTCATTTCTAAATGTTTTCCACGTTGCATGAAGATCTTCGATGGGTTATCCCAATCCAAATTCAGTTGTCATAGTTTTTGAATAAAGATCTTTGCTTTAATGACCACCGGAGCTAATAACCCAAGGGGATCAAATAGTTTTGCAAGATCAGAGGTTACAGTTCGCTTTGACACCAATTGAACTTGATTTAGTTTCACCTTTATGCATGAGTGTTGGGCAGCCATAGCAATCCTAATGTTTTTATCGTATTGGTGCTATTGTTGTTGAAATCTAAATTTACTTCCTGATTGCCTTGTGGAAAGTCTTTTACTAATTGTGGTTGATTTGCATACCATCTATGTAGATTAAATCCACGTTTATGAAGAATTTTAATTAGCTCCGTCTGGATATCTGTAGCAATTTTGAGACTATCTGTGCCGCCATGACCATCGTCGTAAAAATTGTGTCTTAGTGTTTGTGATCCGAGTGAATAAATTAACGTATTTTCTTTTTTTGCGATTTCTTGTAGGCATTTTGTGGCTATATAAGGTGCTGGTCGTGTACCGTAGGCGACGGTATTTAGTTTGTAGTAATTAATAGGTGATGATGAATCATCACGCCAGATAATTAGTTAATATAGGTGATTATCTGGATGTACCAATATTTGTCTGTACATTTTTTCAATGTCTGTTGTAAAGACGAATTTGGGCAACCGAAAACGGAGTAAAATAGAGGCTCACTTTGGATATTTGGTCCAATATACATCAGATGTCCAACGAGTAACCGGTTGACGTTTTCGCAGATGCATCAAAAACCACTCTGATCTTCGTAGTGGTTCTAGACGGTTTTAATACGAAATGGCGTGGAATGAAATATTTTGGATCCAATAGTTCATCAAAACTGACCCTTTACATATACGCTAATTGTTTATACTATCGCATATTGTATGTGCTGCATACGAACAACCTCACTCTTTTGAAACCACCTTTGTAGACTTGTAAATAGTTTGTAAGCCATGGCATGTGATTCACCCAAGACTTTTCCCAAAATGGGAAATTGACTATAAAACGGCCATCTGCGTTGGTCTGCGCATGCTGAACAAAGTGCGATTGACACAGTTTTTCTTAAGAAGACATCTGCCTTTTATCTAATTCGATTTCGTCGAGCTTCCATAGTTGCTCAATTGCTTGCTGTATGGATTGGGTGTTATCAAATACTGAATATGTAAGTCCAGATAAAGGAGTAGGAATTGTGTGTTGTCGGATTAATTCGTCTACAATACAGCCAAGTGAAGTGTGTTGATGCTTGGAAATATGAACGCTTTCAAATTCGTGGAGAAATAATGATCTGCAGATTTCATCTCGACATTTACTCAGTGGGACCTTCCCAACGCCATCGATGCGGAGTATATCTTCCGTTGTTGTAAGTTGAAGCCTTTTGATTAGGTCTTTAGTGACAATATTAACTTGCGAGCCATAATCCAGTACTGTCCTGAACTCGTTTGACACACCGTTGCTTGCCTTGATGATTACTTTTGCTGTGGCTAATAAGACATAGCCCTGGCGTCTTCGACGAAATTAGCTGGTGCTGATGTCACCGCAAGTGTATTTGAGGTAGATACATCATTATGGGAATTTGCTTCTGTTATTTTTATTTGTCGATTGTTCTTTGTTGTTTTATTGCTTTTTTTCAAATGCAGCAAAGTGTTATGCCTTTTTGTGTACTTCTTAGAACTTCCTGAACTACATGTTTTGGCATTGTGATCGCTCTTGAAGCAATTGACACATAGTTTTTGTCGCCGAACCCACTGCTGTCGATCTGCTGTTGATAGTTGCAAAAATTTATCCCATTGGTATAACTTATGAGATCCTTTATTACACATCCTACACGCATTGTAGTTTATATTTGAAGCAGCTATCGTCGAAATTGTTTTATTTAATGATTTTTCCTTTTGGCGATCAGCTGCCAGTAATTAAAACTGAAACTCTAAAAATGGCAAAACTTCGGATATGGTTGGTTCCTCCTAATATTAGTTAAAGGGAATATATAGATTTCGATCTGAATTTTTGTTCATTAGTTGTAAAAGGAAAGCATCTCAAAACGAGATATCATTGCCCAGGTTTTGCAAGGCTAGCAAGCTTTCTCTTGTTGTGTCGCGCAACCCTTTAATTGCTGTTATAAATGATGTTCCTGCTGGGTGATTCAGGATTTTTTCCACTAGTGTAGCCACTAGCGCTCTTTTGTTGTTATGTCGTTCCTTAAGTAATGACCACGACTTATGATATTGCTGGCTTTTTTAGATGAATTTTTTTTCAGATACCAGATTTTTTGAGTGCCTAGGAGAAGTTGGTTATCCACCATCTCGTAGATAATCTCCATTGAACTACGAAATTGTGATTCTTGGAAGTGGAAGTGAGCTGTTTGTCATTGCATTTGCCATTAATGCTTGAGCAGTACATATGGTTTTCTGCTGTTTGTCTGCCAACATTGACAATTTTATTAGATGATGTTGGTCTGAATCCTTCAAGTCGTCGTATTCATTTTAATGAAAACCTGACTCTGAGAGATCTTCCAAATGTTCCCAAGCTTCATCACAAAGGCCTTGAATTTGTGTCCATAATTCTTTGATTGTTTCAATTTTAATGGTGTAAAATCGATGTGGTTGAGCTCCCTCTACTTATGTTAAAACGTTGAAGTATCTTTTAAGGGCTGTCAATCTGGCACTTATGCGTCGAAACAGTCCTCTGGTACGATTTGTTTGATTCTGTTGTTGATCAACTGAATTGTTTGCGCCAATTTTTCCTTCTCGTCCAGATAACGGTTTGGTTGGTAATATATCGTTTCTAGCTTCCATTTTTTCAATGCACGTTTGTATTTCTTCAATTGCTATATTGAACATTGCTCCGACTGTTTTGGGTGAATCTCGAAAAATATAGCGTTGAGTCATTTTGCATGGCATTCTCCGTTTTATTAAAAGCCTGCCATAGAGAAGTTAGCTCGTCCGATTTCTTTTGGCAGAAATCTAAGATCCTCCGATCAAATGGTGCCTTTTTAATGTTTGCTATTACCTTTTCGATTTCGCTGGCCATTTCTTCTTGTTGTCTTTGAAGATTGGCCATGATTGTTTAAAGTGTTGATTTACTGAAAATCTCCAATTGAATATTGTCACAGAAATATTGCGAGTATGGCATTTGACAAAGTTGTGTGTCCAGCATCTGTCAAAGAGATCCCCAACGTGTATGTTTGGAGTTCAGAAAATGGAGTCATTCGCCTGATGAATCCGTCAATAGCTGATTGTTTCAATTGTTCAATCGAGGGGTCATCATAAAATGTTAAGATGCATGTGACACATAAATCTAGACTGACACTATTTTTTACTTTATTTTGTCTATTTTTCCTTTCAGGCATTTGGAAGTTGAAGGAAACACGAAACTATTTGAACAAGTCACCTAGATTGATTTTAGTCAACTGACTATAATGCCCAAATTTTATTGCGTATTTATAGAACAATTAAAATTAATAACAAAGTTATTTTCCCGTGGAAAACAGTAAATTTACGCTTAGACTAACAAAATGCATGCATGCACTTCTTTTACATGAACGTATGCAATGTTAAGAACATTCAACAAACCGACAAAATTACTTAAGTTGTAATTACTGACCAATGCAATGTGATCGCTTGTTTATTTTGCATATACTCGTTTCGTTTTCCTTTTTTTTTAATGAAATTAAACATTAGCTGTACCAGCATATTACTCAAGTGTGATGCTACATAGAAATAATATTCTTAATATTGCATACACTTACGTATTTGGAACTGGTGTTCTTCACACTTTTGTATATACAACTGATGTTCTTAACAATACAAGAGATTCAGTCACGATCGAATATCATTTTGTTGCTTGTTTCTTACTTGAACAACATTTTGATGTTTTCGATTTTAGAAAAGTTAAATATGCCGAATATGCTGCTTTCGATTTTCAATATGTAAAGCAAAAACTATTGACCAGAATCAAGCATACTTTTTCATAAACAATTCTTGCTATATCAGCTGCCAAAGGATGGTGATGGGGTTTAAAGATGAGCATGAACCCAGTAAATCATCTGTTGTTAATATGCTGACTCGCAGAAAAAGTTAAATATCAACAAGCAAGAAAATTATATTCGATCGTGATCGAAACTTTTACACTCACTAACTTACAAAAAAGGGGAGAAGAACTAAATCTTCTCACTCTACTGAATGGACGCGACTGATTTTTTCTGTTTTCAGAATAAAAGTGGGAATTTATATGGTATATGTGTTGTACTTTATGAGTAACAAGGAAAAAACACGGAAAGCAAAGATGTTCACAGTTTTTGTTGCGTAGGGATGTGGGCGCCAGAAAATACTTTGAAATTTTTGCAAATTTATCTGTTGTAGTTTATCAATAATAAGCGGAAAACCAATTTCTATTCCTTTTGAAAAACAGAGGTGTCCTCACAGTACATAGTGTTGGTAGGAGGGTCCTTCAACCACTTTAGACGATTTTCAGTACCAACTTGTGTGAACGAACTTAAAATATTTTTGCCTAATTTGAAGTAGATAACTTCATTTTTACAACCGGGAGAATGTTTACAACATCGTTCCGTCATGGATATAAAAAAGGCTGATATCCCGTTATTACTCGATTTAGTACCAGAAACTTTAATAGCCTGAATTCCCATCTACAAATCGTTGCTAAAACAGAACCAAGCTTAGCCATATAGAAAAAGAGTGTAATAGGCACTGTACAATAAAAAAAAAAAAAAAAAAATTAGGAAAAAATTTAAATAAATAAAAAGTTTTTTTGTCAAGAAAAAAAGAAAGAAAAAAAAGGTATAAAAGGGGAGGAAAAAGTTTTTTTTGGGCAGTTGGAATTTTGGTCTTGAAAGTAAATTAGTGAAAAAGAAGATTTTGGATTATTTATCGTTACACAAAGCAAAATATTTTCAAAAAAAAAACGAAAAAGAGTATTAGACAAACATTTGTAATACTCTCATTTTTATTAATTACAAAACCTGTTTCCGTGTTTATGATGCAAAAGGAAAAAAAAAGGTGCTTTGGTGACCTACTCATTGTGTTCAACGTATTTAACTTAACATCAAAACCTCATATGTGTAAAGATTGACTAACTTTGTCTACAAATCTAGAGACTTCTAAAAGTTAAGCCGAATTTGCCGGGTGTGTGACTAAGGGGCGAGGGATGTGAATTTTGTTATTATAGTTTTTTCCGTATTGTTTTTTTTTTCAAATTCAATGTGAGCATGTTTGATAAATTAATGAAGCATTAGTAACAAAAATTAATAAAATTATCCTGAACCTAGATAAGATCTTTCTCACCCATCCCATCCGACGAGCCAGGCCGGTAACATGCGATGGGTTCTCGTTAGTTTAAGATAACAGCAATTTTACTCCCTTGAAGAGTAGATTCCCGATAAACGTTACAAGAGTGACAATGGGCTCTGAGAAGTGGTTCACATACAACAATAATGTGTAAAGAAGGTCGTAAACCAAGGTGAACATAGCGACCCGGATTGAAGTTTCGCAAAATGAAGCTTTGTATGATGGGATTGACAATGAGCCGCTCCTTATGGGCTGATCCACACACACACAAGATTAATTTCCCTAACAGCCGTCGACAACTGGCGCGATTAATACGCACAATTGAGGTAAAGAGATGGTCAATGGAATATCGCCTTCCACGAGGTAATATCAGACAACCGGATAATGTTGACAGTTGAGTAATAATGGCTCGGCAAAAGTTGAACGCGCTTTACAGAGAAATTTTGATGGGTCCTTTATATACCATGGACTTTCACTCCTCCCACTATGGCCTGGTTCTCTCTCTGCTCACTTTCTTATGGTTGTAAAGCAATATTTAAAAAAGGTCTTTATTCACTTGTTCGTCGAGAAATACCAAAAGTTCTTCAATGATGGCTTAATGATTTCATTACAAGTACGGCAAAGGCAACAGATCAAGATGCCTCTTTATAACAAGTAGAAATATGTATCGCAGATTCCCTCAAAATATATATACATATTCTTGATTAGCGTTAATAATGGAATATATTTCTGGCCGTTTGTTGTAATTAAAATCATAAATGAAGAACTGGACAATCTGTCTCGAAGAAAAAAATTTAAAAAAACAAAAGTTTAATTTTTTTTTTTAATTTATCCCCATCTTCAGTTGGTAAATTCAGAATCAGCAGCAGCAAAACCGTCTTGTAGTCCCTTCTCCCTTTACAGTTTTTGTAAATTATGGCTACTAAATTTTGAGGTTTCTAGTGTAGAGTTTCAAGTTGGCTCTTAATATTTTCTTTAATGAAATTTCAAAATTAATTTCGCAATTCAAACAAATTGGAACAACGATGCATGCCCAAAATGATCAAAAAAAGAACATTAAATAAAATTGAAAATTATGCAAACAATATTTAATTCATGCAATTACTTGGAAAATGCTGCTAAGTTGCATAATAAAATTTATTTTGAAAAATATATATATAGAATATATGAAAGCTATTTCAGCGCTAAGTGTAACAATCAAGTATTGCACATAATCTAGTAGTGGACATTATAAGAACCTACAAAAGTGTACTTTTGTTCATTTTTTTCTTAATTTTAGGTCAAAAGGTTTGCTGACCGCGGTAACATTTCAGTAGCAAACGTTAACAAACGTATAAGTGTAACTTTAACTGTAACTTGCGACGCACAAAATATTTCCCCAAATATTTTGTTTTATTTGTTTTTGTAAATTCGTACTAAAATGTGCAGCATTTGTCTGTAAACATAAAACTTGACTTTGGAGATTAGTGTGATTACAAATCTGGTCAGTAAGTAATTGGTATGATTGTATAGCATAGTCGTTAATTAGCCCAGAATGCGCCACGCAATTGCTCACACGAAGGCACAATACTTACAATAGTTCGAATACACTCAAAAATTAATGTGGACACACACACATAAATAAGTGGTTGCAGTAAAAACTAATATATGAGAGTTGTATTCGACTTGAGGGATCCCTTGAATATACAATATTTGTCATTTTAAGGATATATATCAAAGGTGCAATATTTTCTTGAGAGCGCATTAGTTAGTTGAATGGGAAAAGCTTGATCTGAATTTTTGCACAATTCTTTTTTTTTGTTTTTCTAATGTTATCTTGTTTCCTTTTAATTATTCTCTCTCCTTTCACACCATACGCAAAATACATTGTAATAATTTTTACAGCCAATGACACGGTCAATAGATCCATTAGAACTACAGCTCGTTTTTAGTCTTAATGAACAATATTTTCAAAGAGTTATAAATCGATGCCGAGAGATTCGTAACTATTGCCAGTTTGTTTGCGAATAGACAAAGCTCTTTATTAAATTATAATTTTTTTTTTTTTTTGTAATTCAAATTAACAATAAAATAGCCAAGTCTTGCCTTTCTATTAGAATATATATGATATTAAATGTTCTTACGAACGAATTTATATGAAAAAATAAAACAAGTGGAGTGTTCTGATGTGTACTTTCTGATGCTTTTGTTTATTGTTTTGTTGGTGAGGTTGAAATATGAGAAACTCTACCAAAATTTGTACCAAAAAATGTACCAAAATTTTTCGATTGTTTCTATGAGATTATAACGAGTACACATTCCACACGTATAATGTAAAAAT
Organism: Glossina pallidipes; assembly: GCA_000688715.1. NCBI lineage: Eukaryota > Metazoa > Arthropoda > Insecta > Diptera > Glossinidae > Glossina > Glossina pallidipes. The sequence goes on from KK499958.1 coordinate 91,662, forward strand.
ACTTTTGCATATTTATTTATTTTATGTTTAGTGACAGAGGATACATGTTAATGGTTTGTTTTATGTGTACATTTAAATAGTCTTAACACAATTAATACATAACATAAATTGCATTCGACTGTGATAAATTTCAAAGAATTTTAAAGTTTAATTAATGTATTCTTATATTCATTTACGTTTTTGTTTCGTAAATTATTCTTATATTCATTTACGTTTTTGTTTCGTAAAGCATGGTCGGCATGTTAGTTTGCCTTTATCTCTGTGCCAGACCGTAAAGTTTTCTTTGAAATAAGGTTTTAAAACGCTAATTACGATCGGTAATTACAAAGACAAAATTAATTCAAATGCATCTGTTATCATATATCTTCTGTCTTCACTTTCTATAAGAAACCTTTTTTTATATCCATTACCGAAAGATTTTGTGAAAATGTTTGCAAGGCCCAGAAGAAAACATAAGAGATCCCACAAAGTATACATATTATTGATTAGCATTAAATTGTAAATCGATTCGACCGTCCGTCCGTCCATCCGTCTGTGTAATGCCAGTTGTATGGCAGAAGCATTGGATGTTCTTGCACCCAGATTGGTATTGGAAATGGGCCAAATCGGTTATAGGACGCGCCCACAGAACCACGTCAATTGAGAACACTTCTGTTTTTGAAAAATCGGTTTTTTGCTCATTACTCATAAACAATACATGTACAAAAACTTGAACGCATATTCTATGGGCGACCCTGTAGCATTTGTGCATAAAAATTGGAAAAAATTTACCTACGCAATATTATAGTGTATCAAAATTTAATTACATTTTCAATACCTCTATAAAACGCGAAAACAACCCCATAAACCCCAAATTCTTGGCCAGTTACAACTCTTGAATATATCTAAACATGTCCCCCTCGTCTCTCCGTCGATACCTTTGCGTATTGTAATTTGTAGTTTGCGTTTGTAGTATTTATGGTAAACAAGCTCTCGTTAGCGAAAATGAGGATATCGCCTAAAAATTTGGAAAAGAATTCGGAATTGACCTGAACATTTCAAAGGTCATACCTACAACGCCCACATGCCTCTATGACAAAAACTTTTAAAAACTTAACAACTTTTTAATCGGTGATGGTTTCGGATTCGGTTCCGACCGAATTTAATTTTCTTACTTGTTTTTTTGTTTTACATTCTTCAGAAAGAAAAAACAACTTTATTTTTTATTGGCTTAATTAGCCTTTTCGATATTCTAGAATATGTGGGAAAAAAATCATTAGCCGCAAAAAAGGTTTTCCTTGAAAATTTCGCGTTCTTGACGCAACTCTACGACGAGAATGTCAAATGCAGCCTAACATTTGTTGATTTCTACCTCCTCTAATACATTAACGCAAAACTTTGGAAAAAGTTTAATTTCATTCACTCATATATACGTTATTATAGGTCCACGAAGGTGATTCTTCTAAAGATGTAAAGCTGTGAGCGATTTCGAAGCTTTCAATGCTTCTACCGAGAAATTAAAAGTCTTGCACGAACTTTTTAGAATCAGTCATAAATTCGTTTACAGAATTTTCAATATTTTCTTCCTGTTATTTTTTTATCATTTCGTAATATATAAAGTAAAATGTGAGATCGTCTCTTTAAAAGAAACAGCGGATGCACCTATATCAAAAAAAAATTTAAAGAATATCCCATCTTGGACCACCATTTTTACGGTGCTGAGATTACAGAGTAACGAGGAAAAATAAAAAAAAATATATATTGGGATAAAAGAACATGCCTGTGTCAAAACTTTGAACGCGTTCACCTCGGAATGCAATTTTTGAAAATGGCACGCAGCGTAATTCAAACCATTTGCAATGTTTTCATTCGAATACAGCAGACCGTTCGCTAGTGCTTCCTTTAAGTGATTTCTAAACACTTTTTATTGGTAGAATAGTGCGTTTTTTCGGTCAAAAATTAAACTTTTCTTCTCAAACACTTGCCAATCACACGAAAATCAATATTCCTAAAAAATCCAACGTGATTCACTAGATACAGAAACGTAGATTAAATGATTTTTTTTTTTTCTTAATTAAAATTTCGCCAGATACACAGGGTACTGCAACAGGTCCTTGAATTAAAAAAGCGCCTCGCGAGAATGACTTTGGCGTTGCCATTTTTTAATAATTTTCCAATACATTTTATATTTTTAATACGTAAATATATCGCGAATATTATTATTCTGCTCTCTTTACTTCCATCCAAAAAAAGTTGTCAAACAACCCGCTTTCTTAAGGCTGTTCCTATAAGCACATATATGTGTATATATAAGCATGTATTTATAGCGGTTTTTTTAACGAAGGCATTGGCCCCAATGCCCAAGCGCCACAATAGCTACCGTTTTCTCACGAGAAAAAATCACTTGAGTTAGTCAAGTGGTATCTATAAGATGACAGCGACGTACGGCTACAATAAGAATTAAATTATGGAGAAAAAAGTTTTCGTTGGATGAAATATATAATGGAACAGCTTACATCTAACACTAGAGTTAAAAATTAGATGCCTTCGTCTACTTGTAGGTCTTCGAAAGGATTTCTTTTTTTTTTCTGTTAATTCGCTATATAAGTCATAGATATCTGTGCTTCGGTTTATGCCTGAGTTTTATTTCAACTAAGCACACTCTCCCCAAAGCGGAAATATTCCAATGCACTTTAAATTATCATGCAAAAATTTGATAATTAGTAACTTCAAACAAAAAGGAACACATCTGAGCTTCATTTACATTGAAAATTGTGCATACACCCATGCATCCCATAAGAATGAACACAGAAAAAGAATTGTAGAGAGAGGAAGAGCGAGTAGACAAAACTTATAATATATGCACATTTCAAATTTACACATTTTCAATGCAAACGAATACCACACACATCTTTGTTTGGATGTACACAACAGTCGAAATGTTTTCTTGTTTCTTAATTTTTTTTTGTTTTGCTACAATTAATGGAAATATTTGAGAACTTTGTTTTTTTCGTATTTTGTAGCACAAGAACGCTGAGAAAAGAAGCATTTTTAAAAGTTAGAGTTAAAGAAATTTGCGATATTTCATTTAACAAATAAGACCCTACAACCTAACGATGAATTTTGGCTGAGAAAAATTCAGAAACTTCTTACTGGCTACGTTATTTTTATATATTAATTAACCTAAGTGCATCACTTTTCCCTCCTTCATATCTTAACGTGCTTCACCGTTTCGTTGCCCTTTGTTATATATATGTGACAGAGCGATTTCTTACGATAGAGGAACATTTTTGGACCAATTTACTAAGGCATTTCTGAACAGGTTGTTAATTGGACAAAATTGTTCAATTCTAAAACGATAAAATGGATGAAGCCTGGGGTGAGTTTATAGCTATCGATAATATACGATTTTGCTAGTGTCGAATGAAAAATCTTTTTGCGAAACCAACTATGATCAATCGATTGCATTGTTTGCATGTTAAGAAATGTTTTAAAAAAATTGCATTTATACAATTCTTTTCTTGTCCCACAGGTCCTTTCTTCCAATTTAATGTAATTTACTAATTATCTGTAGTCCAGCGTCAGATGTTTGTGTCAGTTTAGAAGAACGTTTACTTTACGTTTTAGATTGCTCTAAATGCACATACGTAAAATCTATTCCGATGGACGTCATATTTTCACAAACAAAACTTGGGTTATGGGCATTGGTAGATGTTTCTCTCAGAGGACCGTGGTAGGGAACGGATTAAAAACATATTAAATTTGTGCGGACGTACGTGACACCCAGAAGATCTTGATGTCCGTCTGATGTATGTTCTTGTTATTCTTTAAAATATTTTGATGAAATGGCCCCAGGACGAAAACTGCCAAAAATGGTCAGAATGGAAGTGGACTTTTCCGTCCACTTCCAGACCGTCATGCTATCTCTTGGGTTACAAGTTGTGTGCTAAACAAGTGATATCTTATTCCGCGGACAGCCATGTATTCACACAAAGTGCTAAAGGACGTTTCAAGCGGACATTCGCAGAATCTACAAAAATTGATGTCCGAGATACTTAAACTTTTTTCAGCGGATACCTGAAAAAATTGTTTCCGGCGTAGAAACAATCCCAGTGTAAGGTTAAAAAAAACAACTCAAAAGGCGTTATGTCGTATAGTCATCAAAGTTCACTAAATCTGTCAATTTTGCAATTTTGTCACTCTCACCTATGACAATCGAAGAACTTGAACTTTTTAACTTCTACCGATTGACTTACCATCAATACCTTTTTTGATCTTATCGACAAAATGTTATTGATTAATATAATACACCGCGATTAGTGTAGGGTATGTAGTGAAACAAAATGAATTACAGAACTATTGCATAGACATATATATGCCTTTAAAACATAATCAAAGATCTGAAGAACGTCTAATCTATAAACTGCACAGCTTATGTGAAAATTCTCACATAAATATCTCCTGCATACAATTCGTTTCCCAATCTCTTTACATTCATATATGATATTCGCTAATAGTAATAAACCAATTATGAAAATCTTAGCTGGCGATTGAGAATTCATATGCAAATGCTTATTTATATTTAAATAAGTGCATTAAACTGAACTTATCGCTCTCAACAATCGCATCAGCGAGCCATAAAAAAAAAAAAAATACGTAAAAGAATTTAAAGAAAAGAAAGGATCATAAATAAGTTTTGTTAAGTTTTCACACATCCTCTATATGCCAAATTAAATGTGATTAATTGACATAATAATATAAAATTACCCGAAATATTTGCAACCTACCGGTAACAATAACAGCAACAACACCAACCACAAACAGCTCAATAACACAACTACTGTTACCGTTTATGCCACATCAACATCAGCATTTGTCTCATCGGCACACTTAGCGCTGTTTTATCAATGATTTAATGCTTAAAGCCGTATGCAGCTTCATATTGACTGGCTCGCTGCCTCTCAACTCCCTTACATATGATATAGAGTTTTTCTGCTTGCTTTTATTATATTTCGTTGGTGAACGTCCACCACACAATTGCGTTGCAAATTAAAACCGTGATCCCAGTTAAGCCAAAATATGCTGTTTCAGTAGTTTTTTGCTTTTTGTTTTTTTTGTTTTCGTTTCGTGCACTTAAACATTAATGATATTAACTCGGGGTCCGAGAGCAGTTAAAGTATTCAGTTAGTTGCTTGGTCGTTTGTGTTATCTTTTCGTGTATGTATGTATGTATGTATACATGTATGTGTGTGTGCATATGACTACTTATTCTCCCTCTGCGACGTTTACTAATAAATTTCTCTAATCTGACACGATCTCTAAAGCTGATCGGCTGCAGCGGCAATGGTGGTGGTAGCTCCTTGAAGACTCACTTACTTTTAAGGCCAATTGCTATACAGATGCAATGTTGTTGCTAAGTTTGGTGTGCAAATGAAATGTGAATACACATTTCGAGTATCTTAATATTGTATTTTACTGGTTATATGTATGTCTGATGCTGATAAGAAGTCCAAGTTTCCCTAAAACAATATAACAACACACCAAGAGTTTTTTTGGCACAAAACCGAATGTCTTTTACCCATCTGCTATATATACATACATACATATGCCTATATATAATAAAATATATATATAAAATATATATATAAAATACAATATATATATATATATATAATATTTGTTTTTTATATGAAACTTGAATAAAGAGGTAAATCTTTTTAGTGAATAGAGGTAGATGATAATAGATCATTTTACGAACAAATTTCGCGTCAAAATTGAAACTTGCCGTTTGGCAACATATATTATGCCATCTAATAGTCAAAAGTCAATATGAAGAATTATACAATATATGCAGGAGTGTTGCAAATAAAGTCAACAAATCAGGATACCATTTGCGCTGCTATAGTGCAAATGCGCTACGATAGTAGATAAAGGGTAAAATGCACCACTTCTTCAAATTTCGCATCAAATCAATTTATATCGCCTGATATCACTAAAGGAAATGAGCAATATTCCAAAGAGATGCTCGTCTTGTTTGCACGTCCTGCTGCAATGTGCCGTGCAATGCAGATTTATACACAACTAATTATATTGTCTGCAGTTCACCTATTTTGTAAACAATGATTGTGCGTTCCAGGTTATTGCTTATTTCTTACTACGGCACTACTACGGTCCAATTAGATAGTATTAGAATATTGTGCAGGTGGTTGGTTGGTTGATTGGCGACCGATAGTAGTGGAATACAAGTAGCGACGTTATGTAATATATTTTGCTATATATTAACGCCAGAGGTGGTCTGCAAACATTATTGGTTTTACTTTAGCCATTAAGACTTTTACTATTGTGTGCCAATGTAAGTATTTTCTTATTGATTTGCTGGCCAGCAGATCGGTCGTTTGGTCGATCGATCATTAGATGTAAATGTTTCCATTACAGTAACAACTTACACTAGCCGTCAATGCAACTCTAAGTTAGTAACATTAGAGCTTAAAAATGCTTCTACGGTTATTTTAATATTACAACATAACGCTCACACATTTATGGCCGTAGCATTCAAGGCAAAAGCTAGTATTTCAACCTCAACGAACGAACATTTAGAAATGTCAATAAACTGAAAGACCTGAAAATAATCATTATTAAGAAAATAATAAAAAAGCAGAAGTGTTTGATTGCGCTATATCTGATTGTAATCGGGTTCTTCATTTAATACATCTCGTTATCTGCAAAAATAAAATGTGTATGTACCAAAAAGTATTGGATATATTATTTAACCAATAACACCGTCAAAGCAATAAAACGTAACTTACGTTAGAGTACAATATATTTTTTTTGTAGTCAAATACAGGCGTACAGTTATTTAGTCATTATAAATAGATTGCCTTTTTAATAATATGGATATTATTTTGCTAATGAAAAACATTAATTATAAATTTGCCAGACGCCCGTGCTTCTACACGATTGTAAATTCATTATTTGGTCAATTCATTAATCAACTTACTATGCTTTGTTTTTTTATAGAAACCTCTTAAAATTTATTTTTTCTCTTTGTAATAATTTTCATAAGTTATTTTAATGGTCGTCCCTTTAACGGCTCGAAACGAAATTATAAAACAACACGACAAGTAACGGCCATTCCTTCAGTCTATTTATATAAACGCAAATAAACAGAAATAATCGCTCCACAAGTTAATTCTTTTTATTCATTATGACTACATCCTCCGATGGTCAGCGTATACTACCTTTGTCCTCCCGTTTGTAATATAAAATGTGGGCTCCGGTCACCTGATAAAGTTTCATTGACACCATACCAATCCGAACCATTCATCCATCTGTTAGTTGATGGTCGCACATACAATTTAAAAATGCACTGCACCGATAGTATAAAAAACCAAGTAGCCATTACGGCCTTCCAATAAATAAAAACCTACAAGTTGTAACTAAAAAAGAAACGCCTATGTGATCTAAAGTTTATTCCTAAACCCCTCAGCAGTCTATTTCCTAAACCTCTCAGCTGAAAGCTCATTGTTCTTGATGAAACAACTGATATGCCCAAGGTATAAAAGAATATTTCTCCACCTTTCTGTCTAATCTACAGGTCGCAAATTTTTGAGATATTTTAATGAAATTTGATATTTCGGCACACTTTGATCCAGGGACCAATGCTATTAGAAATGGCTCGGATCGGTTCGCCTTTTTGGTTGCTTGCCATGTAACGCTTTATTTTGACAAATCGTTACATCAATAACTGTATTAAACGAAGTGGAGTAAAGTATTTAATATCGGTCCGTGGCCCGTTATAGAAATTTTAGTTGTTTTAGTACGGTAAGCTTTTTTTTTTGTCTTGTTCCAATGCTTTTTTAAGTATCTTTCAAAAATTTCCACCTTTGTCATAATTGTTGGCATGAAACTTGGTATTATTTGCAAATTCCGGATACATTTCAGAAAACGATTTCTGTTCTATATAGAACTGAATTTATAATGGGACTTCTAAATAGAATGTGAAAAACACAGAGCTAACATATGAAAATTTTTGTAACGCAATATCATAAGTAATCCAAATATACAATTTCAAATTCAAAGTTTCAAAATTTAATATCTTATTCCCTCCCTACTTAACTTTAAAAAAACACTTTTTTCATTACTGTTATATATTTATTGAAAGCAAATGAACCATTAAATCTCAATTTCATATAATTTTTTTGTGCAAGGAAGCTAAAGATCGTTATTGCCCGATTATAACATTCTTACTTCTTTTTTATATAACGATTTTTTCAAAAAGTGCGTTTTACGGGAAGTCGTCGTAAAAAAGAACAGATAAAATGCACCTTTAATACGATTCATTCCTGGGTTAAAATATGTTAGCGTAGAAAAATGTTGTCAAAATAACTCAAAAACTGTGACCAGTAGATTGAACACAAAAATACATGGACAGACCTCAGATGGACAGACGATAAAACAAACTTAGTGGTGGTGGGTCTATCCCAAGCCCTTCTGGATGTTACAATCTTTCCCACAAACAGAATATGCCCTGTACTAGCAGTGGTGTAGGGTATAAACATGTACATAGTCTAAGTATGACGTAGCATGTATAATATATAGTAATATATAATATATACTATACAATACGTAATCTATAATATATAACACATCACATCACTTAATAAGTCTTGCCTGCTGATTTTTAAATTTTTAGACAATTTGGACAACTTTCACCGGCTATTATTCTCAGCTGACAATTCTTTTGATTCCGATGTGTATTCGTGGATCCATGTTTCATCCATTGTCCCACAAGAAATCCTTTTTATTTTGCTAGGCCAGCTCCAACGACGCTGTGAATGGTCGACGTCTTATTGTTTTTGGCCCGGTACGATCAATCGCGCACTCCCTTCGAACAGGGCTTTCGCATAGATAAATGTTCATGCAAGATAATAATTATGCTGCGTTGTGATAGCTTCAAGGTTTCAGCTACCTTACTCAACGACGGTTTTGTGCACTGTTATCATAATTGCAGGAACAGCTGCCACTTTTGAGCGTTGTGTTTGAATTCAGCAGTCAACAACAATTGATATACCACGTGTAGGGTATCCATAATGCAAAGAATGATTTGGTCGAAATTTACCTGAAACAAGAATTTTATTTTATGCAAAAAATTTGAATTACTTTTTTAACTTGCAGATAAGATATGGTACGTAGTATACAGTATACGCGCATATAATCGCAAAACTAATGGTGTTTTCTTCTTCTTTTATTTGATAGAGCGGGTTGGGAGTTGACGTTGAATTTTGATGACAATATTTATTTATCTTTTATCAGGAGATATCCTTGCGCAGTTTTTTCAGTTAACTTATAAGATACAAAAAAATTTATAATTAATAATTTTCACAAAAGTTTCAATCATCGCTTTCAATAATTTTTCAAATGGCATTTTGGGTATAAATTTTCACATATGGACAACAACGTATAAATGAAAAAAACATTAGTTTCACTTACTTTTGGGTCGATGTCGCAAATTTTTTTAACTGCAGTTACGCAAGGACGGAGAAGATAACTTTCCTCCGTAGGTCATTAAGAGACATTTGTGTTATTTTCTATGTAATTACGGTAAACATATGAGGTGCTCGAACGTATTTTGATCATTTTTTTACTGAGAAAAATCGATGCAGTACATATTAAATAAAATATTTTTTATTATTTTCTACAACTTTCTCCCAACTTTCTGTCAATGTGGCGATATCATATCAAAAGAACGTTATTGGTTTGGCAGCGATCCAAGCATCGAGCCATTTTCACACTTCTTCACCATTTCGATACCGCGTGCGAGTTAAGCCATGCTGCATTCAGCTGTACAAGTGGTAATCCGAGGATGCTATGTCTGATGAGTACGTTGGATGCGGCAGACTTTCCCATTCGAACTGCAACAGCGTATCCTTGACAACTCTTACAACGTGTGACATGAAAAAGGATGACTTTGCCTTCATTAATCACTTTTGCTGGTCTGTTTTGCACCAATACATCGTTTAATTTGTTCAACTACGTTCGGTAGTATTTACAGTGAAAGTTTCATTCGGTTTTAGCAACTTGTACTATACTACACTTTGCTGATCCCACCTTATGCACAGAGTACTTTATGATCACCAATATTCCGCTTCAGTGTTGATGTAGATGTTATGGGGCAAATTTGACAAAGAAATTCATTGTAATAACTCGTAATCGCTGGAGTTTATAAGTGCAATTACAATGGCAGCAGACGTAGAATTAAAGATTAAAGTGAGTGATGAATTTTTAATATGCCTTGCAAGAGAGTATAGTACAATACACAAAAACTTATTTCCATATCACGAAGGGATTGGTGAACGATTTCGATTCAATGAATGGTCGAATTGTTCATTATGGTCGTTAGTGCAAGAACGACGTCACAGCACTTGTTTTTCCTGTTTCCAAGTTCACTTTATCGAGCAACCAACTGTAGCATGGTTTTCATATAGGATTACATCTTAAAACTCGAACGCGTCAAATCACCATAATATGCTATTACAAAATATTGAGTTTATAATGGAAATAAACTAAGTTAGTCCTGTCAAATATAAAAGTTATTTGAGGCACAATCTTGCATCTAACGCACTGAGAAGTTTTTTTTAGGCAACAAATGTATCCGCTATTCTAGAAGCACATGGTGTGAAGAAGAAACGATTGCTTAGTTTTTAATCTACTCAGTAGTGAGTGAACAATATTGTTATGTGTGTTTTTTAAGTGATCGAAGCGAAAACGTTATAGTCGATAGAGCGAATAAGTAATCGAAGCGAACACATATATTTGGGAAATACATTTATTCATTCATTTATAATACATTACACATTAAACATTGCGTTCATGTAGATGCGCACTTTTAATAAAAACCCTTATATTGCAGGGTCCTCAAAACGTTAATTGACGTGGTCCAAATTTAGAAAATTACATTTTTTTTTAAGATTTTAGTATCCTTTGCCTGTTTTCATCGTAAGAAAGTACAAATTACACTACGTCGTCCTATAATCCTAAGGACTCTTATATGAAAAAATAGACGTGCGTGGTTCAAATTTGATCTAACTAATTTCTACGTCACTTTACTATTACCACTAGGAAAAATAAAAGCTTAGGCCCAGTTTCGTCAGAAATTCATCTTAACGTGTGGTATATCTGAGGGGTCTGTCTGGCGGCATAATGGGAACACTGTCGCACGCAAAACCACTTTAATCTAGCAATATGCAAATAGAATCAAATTCAAAAAGTTAGCAAAATCGGAAAAGAAGCTCTTGCACAAGCGTTTAAAAAAAGCGTGTCCGCCAGGGTATTTATTTACGGGGTTTACTCTTAGGTACGCAATCCCATAAGCCATTTCAAAAGTAATGAATTAACAGGACTTAATGTTAATTAAAGTAAAATAGTAACCAGTATGAGAAATGGCAATTTGGGTCGACTTCGGTTCAACTCGATTACTATTGGTCATGATAGGTATTCACATATCCCGAGTTATCAACAAACTTATATACATTATAAGGAAGCGTTTTGCTCCTTCATTTACAACAAACCTGTCCGCATAATTGTCCGGCAATAGTCCGAATAGTATCCTTCATCCGTAACCAAGTAAATTCTAAAAGCGGTTGGTCTATCTGTCCAACTCGCCGTTAAGTTCCACGTGAAAGTATAGGTACCTCTCTGTCGACTATTTCCTTAGCGTAAATATGGAATAAACACGTGTAAAATTATCTTCTCTTTATAAACATGTTTCAAATCTTCACACAACATTCCTACTATTGAGTAAGACATCATAGGCATATATATTCTCTATATTTATTTCTGTTATTATTTTCATGCTTCTTATATGCGAAAACATATACCTAAATGCTCACTTGTTTATTAACAGTTACGTCAATATGATGGGGCTTGCCTATTGAATTGTTCTTGTTATTTAGGGATTAACGGTTACATATTATAATATGTTTATTTTTGTTAACGATTCATATTCTCCACACATGAATAATGGAACATTTTAATTATAAGCGACAAACATATACTAATGCATGAAGGATAGAATGAATATATATTTTCCAATACATACATAAGATCGCGTTGATATATTGTATCACATACATCTTATAACGCGCCAGCCCGTAACAGGCACAAGCAGAGCAACTGCATAACGGGACAGGGATGGTGATCACAACTATAGAAGAGCGTAACATAACACGCTCGGCCTTTCATTTCTGTTAGAGCAGCCAAGGAGGGAAGTGATATCGGACAAAATAGTTCTGTGTTTTCCGACTTTACTGATAGAGATAATTCTTTTTTTTTTGATTTGACTGGTAGGGGATGACTGACTCTGCTTAGCGGTTATCTCCGAATAACGGATGGGACCACTCTCTCTGATGACTTTTTAAACGGTTAGGGACAATAAAAGCAACTAGGACATAGCTAGAAACGGACGAGTGACCGTTTTGGCCCATAAGGTTGGCTGCTGTAACATCTGCCATGTATTTTGCAAAATGTTGCTACGTACTACGTACGTTGTCATATCTGATAAAGTAACTACGTGTAACAATTGGGTCACGATCCAGTGCGCTGGTTTTTTTTCCTTCGCTAATACGAAAATCGTAACTATAATACCTTTATCACTATTAATACGTTAATTACAACTGTATATAAAAATCGTTTTCGTCCTAAAATACACGCACTAGAAATTATCTATCGAATTTCCTGTAAGCAACAAAGAAATAACGTAGAAGAAAATACGAAGGTCCGAGACTTTTTATAAATTTCTTGGAAAGAAACTTCCTGGAAAGCGCTGAGCATACCCCGGATAAGAACACCGGTTACAACATGCATAAATGTGGCGGAATATCTAAATGTGGTTTTAATTCGTGCAACCACTTTCCGTGAAATTACATGGAAATGTAATTTAATATTTACATGCGATACTATACAGAGAGACTATATGATAGTCTTAGAGTTTCGTACTATATGACAGTTAAATAACGTGTACGTCAGCTAGTGAGAGTGGATGCATAAAATGTCTTTGATGTTTTCCATCATAAACGCTGGGATTACTGTCGACTTTAGTTTATTTTTCTGAAACTAAAAGCGAAGATCTCTTTATTGAAGCAATATATGAAAAAAAGTATTTGGAGAACTTCATGTACTAGGCAGAAAATGAAGACTTCATTCTATCTATAATTGAAGACTTTAAGGATATGAGTTCATTCAAAGATCTTCAAATTTAATTCATTTTGACGAAAAAACTTTTTAAGCTTGAAAAAAAAAAAAATGCGTGATATCTTGTTTATAGAAGGAGTTAACACAAGCTTTGCAGACCACAAGACAGCCAACCAAATCCGTACTACCGTAATGAACATAAGAATATTACCTATTAATATTTAAGCTGATTTAAGCTCATCACATGCCATATAATATAATTAAATATAGAGCTGCAAGTAAACATCCGACGCCCGTCATTGCACATAGTGCTACGGATATAAAATAACATAACCGAACCAAACCAAATCAAACGGCAATGGTTGGAGCTATAAACATAAATTCCATTAAACCGCAAGCCTACAATGCTTTATTGTGTTGGGGGCGAGGGGCTGGGGATTTTAATGCAAACAAAAACAAAGCCATACACATATATACATACATATATACACAGAAATACTTACATATTCTATCTACGTAATCTCATTTGGTTGAAATGTACGAACCACATCAAATATCAAACTGGCCAAGCCAACGTATTGTCAAGAGTATATGTGTATGTATTCATTACACAATCCAGGTCGCCTCAGCACAACTATTCAAATATAAGTCAACCTTTCCTTCTTTTTTCTAAATATTTTAAATTTATTTTGTTATACGAATACGTGTTAAAATATTAAGCTAACTTGGACAAATATGCGTACATTCATCAAAGAATAGAAGTGACTGATGTCTGACCGATGCGACATCAAAAAGAATAACTCACCTTTATAGCATCTATTTGGATGTTCTCTTATTTACACTGGTGGTGGTAGATCTATAATGTGAGCTAGAACGACTACCCACAAAGACCTTTTTTGCCTTGTATTTTATCTTTTTAGTATTTATATTTTTATTCTTTCTTTTTGTTCTTTTTTCATAAGATAGCTTTACACAAATCCTGCATAACGTTTTATAATGCGCATAGTATGAGTTGTGGGACCGAGAATCAGAAAATTTTGAAATTTCAGTTTCATAAGTTTCCTTAACAAGCCAAAACCATTTTTGAGAAAACGTAAGCAAATGGAACCTCCCAACAGAGGGTCAAGTTACTTACGCTACATATATATGGAAACTCACATAGAAAGCGCACATGCAGTTTTGCAACACTAATAATGCTTTACGGTTCATCTTAACAGATTTACAGTTAAACAGCTACGTTCCTCTCTCTCTTTCTCTCCATCTCTCTCCCATCTCTCTCTCCCCCTCTTTTTCTTTCTCTCTCTATCCATCTATCTATCTATCTTTTGGCTCTTTTTCCCTTTTAATTTCTAGCTTGTTTTTAGTAAACAGTAAATTGTGGTGCTAATTGATGTTATTTCTGTGGCTAATAATCCAAAGTAATTTAACTCATATAAAATTCGCTTCACGCTACAAAAGACAGCAAGTATTTTGCCACAAAAAAAATGTACCGTCCATAAAGTAGACAAGCCCATGCAAATTGTAGTCTCATGGCCATGATAACCGAGGTATATGGATGGATTTTTGTTTGCATGTTTATACGCACTATCCTTTGACTTAAGAGATTAATACTGAAAAGCTATTGCATAAAATGTAAATTGTTTAACTTTTGAACTCATTAAAATATTTTCACGCTGACCAAACAGCTGTCAGTAACCAAGCAGGGTTAAAATAACAAAACTTCCACACAAGCTCCAACAACTTGACGAACCAAACCAAACACAGGAAGTATAAGTAACAAAGCAATGTTCAAAATCTATGTAACGCCTCTTCCACTCCAACTATAATTATCAGTGTTGAAACACAAATTAATTCTAGCGCGCCGTATAGTAGAAACAATTCATTCATTTTATATATCTGCAGGATTAAGTGAAACTTAAATCTCCAACGCACTTGTTTTGGCTCAGAGCATACAATTTTGTTAAATTTCAATGTAAAAATAGACGTAAAGGAGAAATTTTTAAGTTAACAGGAGAAAGAATATCTCTCTGTCGTCCCTGATTGCTTACACGTGAAGTTTTTACATATTCATCATTGAAGGTAGAGGAAAAAAATTAATTTCAACATAGCTTTCTTAATTCTTGCAATTATATGTTACATGTCCTTTAGAACTTTTAAGGTATTTGCGATATATTCATTATAATTATGTATATTTTCATTCACTTATATAGCGATCCACACTTTCCTATATCTTTGCATGCTTGCTCCTTCACTTATCTCTCTATTTAGCCATTTATGTATACGTACGTGAGTATGCAAAATTATTACCTATGGCAAGAAGTTACATTCGTTGCGCTTAAAGAGAATATAAAATATCTAGAAACTTTCAGAAGTTCGAATTTATAAAAGAAACTAATCCGAAATTTCATATAACATTCGATATATAATAAGTACGAACATTGTAGTAGGGCAAAGTCAAGCATTAGATAACCTATACCACTCCGCCTAGCCCTAACTATAGGTAGGAGGACGTCCAAAATATCACACGGCGTGATCCAAATTTAGCAAACAATTTAATTTCCAAACATTTTAATATAGTTCAGCTTTAATAAAAAATTACTAATTAGTCTATCGCTTCCTATAAGCGCTTGCTTCTTATGATAAGCCCTATATATGTTAGATCTTAAAAAATAGACCTCCATGATCGAAATTCCCAACTTTAAAATTTTTACTATTATGAACAATTTTGTATCATAAAATAATAAAACCTAATTCTTTTTCTAAAGCGCTTATTCTTCACTAAAATCCTTATATGAAATGTGGTTTAAGATTTGAATCCATTTAGTTCAAATTTGGTGCACTTGATTGTTGTGTCAAATTACTGATATGGACAATTTTTCACTATAAATCTTAACAAATAGATTCTTTTGGCATATAAGGATTTATATTTCATGAGAGTCCTCATATGCCGTGGAATCCAAACAATACACCTACGTAGTCCAAATCCGATAAAATTAATTTCTTTATCAGTTTACTATTTCCACTTTCACCATAAATTTTGAAAATTAGCCCTTTTGATACCTTAACCACTCGTGGTACAGGGTATATTAAGTTTGTACGGACGTATGTAGCACACAGAAGGGATTAAAGTGGACCTATCTTTTATTATACCGGTTTATTCAGAACCCCATTCTGAATCGATCCAAGTTTGTCTGTCCGTCTGATTTCCGTCCATTTATTATTATGTTCAGCTTAAAACTGTAAGGTTTTGAGATATTTTGATGAAATTTGGTACACTGCCGTGTTTTGACCTAATGACGAACGCTTTAAAAATGGTTGGAATGGATTTCTTTTTTTGACTTTTTTATTTTAAAATAAATTTATTTTATTTAAAACAGCCGTTATATGGAAAAAATGCAAAATTATTTCGTCATTTTTAATTGGTGTGAACAATTTGTTTCGGCATAAGAAATTATTTGAACCCTCTCTCATATTACCGTTTTTACAAAAAGTGAATCTTTATGTAGTGAAGAGGTATAATCTTATAATTTAAGGTGAAAATTAGTTTCTAATAGTAAATTCACATAGAAATAAAACTTACCGAATTTGGAGCAAGTTGGTATATTTTTTGGATTGCATTTCATAAAAAAGTTTTAATGAAAAATAAGCCTTTACATGGCAAAAATGTGCAATTCTTGATATTTTGTGATGAAAATTGAATCGTACATAAAATTGAGTTTGCTAAATTTATACCCCGTTAGTTGAGGGCTTTCATGAAAATTATGCCTTCACATAAAAGTAATATGTAATTTTAAATGAATTGTCGGGAAAATGGATGAATGTTTGTATTAAACGACTATAGTTTTCTTACATGTTACCATATAAAAATTTAGTTTTCTTAGGAACGATTAGTTGAAAAAGGGGTATAAAGTTGACCCATCCGATTCGAATTTTTCAAAGCAATTTAGAATATCGAAATAATAATATACAGCAATTTGTGACGGGAATATTTAAAAATGGCAATTTTTTCTTGTATAGTGACTTTTCGAAACAAGGCATTAAATGGAGGGTGGCCAAAAAATGGTCCGATCCGAAACAATTTCAGTAGCGTTCGTTTTTGGAGCAAAACACCAAGTTTCATGAAAATATCGCAAAAATTGCGGACTGGCGGTTGGGCACAAAAATACATAGACATACGTCAGAGGGTTAAAAACACCGACAGACAGACAAAGCTTCAGAATCATTTTCTGAATTGATCGGTATAATAAAAAGTAGGTTCGTCTTAAACTTCTGTGACATACGTGTGCACAAACCTAATATACTCTGTACGTAAAGTGGTGTGGAGTATGTAAATGGTTGTATCAGTTATCACATTGCCATAAAACACATATTTGGCTTGAAATACGATCAACAGTGCAGAATCAATATAGCACTTCACTATAGTCATCACTAGCAACAACGAATAAACTTAGAATTTGCATTCACAAACTTCAGTTCATCGAAAACCAGAGATTCAACATCAACGACCTAGCAAGCCGGAATAAAGAATTATAAAAAGAACCTAAAGTATTTATTATTAATTTACACATAGTTCATGATCAGTATTTTGTACCCATTATCGAAGATGATATCTCCATTCTTAATTCATTTTGTCAAAACGCTTGCAACAGTCAAAAGGAAGCTTCAGAGGACGCATAAATAATATATATTCTCGAAGACCGTCAAGTTCTAAGTATGTCCGTCTGTTCGTCTTCATAATGTCTATTGTAAACATTTTTTTGTTCGTAAATATCAAGCAACCGTCTTCAAACATAATCAGAATATTAGAAGTTGTTGCCCACGGATTGAAGCGAAAGACACAGAAGACACAGAAATACGCAAATCTAAAAAATCCTAAACAGCCTAAAATTTCGAAACGATCTAATCGCGTTCATCTATTCATTTATTATGTATTCACGCTAGTCGAAAACCAAACACTAAAAAGTTGATATTTTTAGACTGCAAGCGTTTTGCTCCCTTACAAATTATGAGAATATAAATAGGTAAATAATAAATAAATATGCCGTAGCATTTCCTACATATGCCAGCAATACGGTTTTGGGTTCTTAAATTTGAGACAGTTAATATAGAAATAATTGATTCACATACCCAAGGATTTCGCTGTTTACAAAATCGTACGATTTGGTACCTAGATCAGCAATAACAATAAGACAGACACAAGATTATGTATGCAAGTAAACCTTGCGACAGAAAAGAACTTATAAGATTATGCCTGTTGTTATGGTACATACCATATGAATGCATACTCAACGATTGCGCGGTTTACAAAAATCATACGATTGGGTACCTTAATCAGCAATAACAACAAGACAGACATAAAAATACTTATGCAAGTAAACATTGCAATAGAAAAGAGCTTATAAAATTTTGCATGTCGATATGGCACATATCATAGGAAGGCATACCCAAACGTTCTGCGGTTTACAAAATAATACGATTTGGTAACTAGGTCATCACTAGCAATACGACAGACATAAGAACATGTATACATGTTCGATCATACGAGTTGGTACTTAAGATAACACTAGTAATAAGATATACATAAGAGTAGCATTATAATACATACATAAGTAAGAGCTGAGATTATAACATAGATGCAGGCAAAGCGGCCATGTACACATATTCGATCACAATAAGAGATGTGTATGAATATCGTTATAACACACATACAAATGAGTGTTGAAATTGTAACGCAGGTATAGTCAAAACATCTATGTAACGGGACAGTGATGGTGATCGCGACTATAAAAGAGCGCGTCGCAACACGCTCATCCTTTCAGTCGTGTTATAGCAGCCAGAGGTAAATAATCACAGACAACATAACTAGTTGACGTTACCGACAAGGATATTTTTATTTTTTGGACTTTACGGATAGAGGATGGCTGCCTCAGCTTAGTCGTCATCCCTGAATAACCGATAGAACTGCTAACCTTTACGGATAGGGAATGACTGGCTCAGCATAGTCGTCATCCTTGAACAACGGGTAGAACTGCTAACCTTTGCGGATAGGGGTTGGCTGGCTCAGCTTGGTCGTCATCCCTGAATGACAGAGGGACACTCTCTTCAGCGACGTGAAACAGTTAGGGACGGACGAGTGGCCCTATAGACCGAGGTTGGCTGCTATAACACCTGCGGCGTATTCTTTTTTGCAGAATTTCGTGATACGGATAAAACCTGGAAAGTTTCAAACAAGAGTCGGGTCGCGCATCACCACGCTAGTTTTCTCCTCCTTCCATTAAAAATCGCTTATCTAACTGTAACTCCTCGTCAATAATAAATACATAAAAACCAAAATCCGAACGTCCAAGAGTTTCTTTTTCATAAATTTTCTTGGAAAGGGACTTCCTGGGTAACCCCGAGTATACCCCGAAAAGAAGACTCGTTACAATACCCATCACTAAAGGATACCGAGTATATTGATTTTGACAAAACTTTTGCAACGACCAGAAGAAAGGTTCAGAGATCCCACAACGTATATATTCTTGATCAGCATCAAATTCTGAATTGATTTAAGCAAATCCACTTGTCCATCTGGCTAGATGTCCAAAAATTTAAATCTATCGAGAGCGATGCTGTAGTATCTCTAAAAAAATGTAATAAATCGGCCACACCTATTCAAAATTATGGTGCGTCATATCACTTTTTTACAAAACCTTTGTAACGAACAAAAGTAAACTTTAAGAACCGCGAAAAGTATATAAATTCTTGGTCACTTTCAAATTCGGAGTGCACCTGAACATGTCCGCCTGTTCATCTGTCCATCTGTCCGTGCATAACCGTATATTATTTGTGGGAAGCATACACCAGCTTGTAAACATGAGGATAATAATGTCGCCAAATTTGCAAGAGAATTTCAAAAAGATCCAAGCTTTTCAAAGAACACGCCTACAATGCGCCCCCAGGGCTACGTAACAAAAACTGTGAACAGCATTGTATATAGTTTTCTTTCGTTCTATGTAAAGTTTTTGTTGGTGGCCACTTCATAAGAAGGTGAATTTGATCAAAGTGACGCCTATGATGAGTAAGGAAGTGTAAGTCTCAATTCACGCTAGATATTGATTGGAAACAAAAAGAAATTCCGCTCATCCTTTCGCTTTCTCGTACCTTATAAACAAATAGGTGCCTGAACAGCGCGTTTCTAACATAATTCAAAATATAATCGCTAACATAATTCAAAATATAATCCCGACTGCATTTTGAAATGCAATCAATGTCACGAGCGTTTCACGCTCGCCATTTTTTTTATTTTATTTTAAACTTTTTAATTAAGTGTCGCGACCATGGCAATCCCACAAAAAATTAAGTGAATTAGATAGAATTGTTTTAAAGTAATGTCATCTATCAAAGTCAGATGTTTATGATAATTTTCATAAAGTTATACCTATAATTTTATTGATGGTGATTCAGTGATCACCTTTTTTAATTTGGTGAACGTGTGCCTACATGATGTAATAGTGTCTAACACGAATTACCTTGGACGGTCAATATTCGTATCGATATAAGGAATCGGGGAATCTGTAAATTTCAATTAAGTAAACGGGCGCAAAACTACAGGTTTCTATGTTAATTTTCAATTAAGTGCATCCCGCTTTACACGGTAGACATGGATTCGATCTCTCTCTCTCTCTCTCGCCCATAGGCGCCCATCAGGCCAGTGCGAGACTTCAACCCCTTCCTATTCTTCTATTCCCTACCCTGTGGCACGACCGTATATCTATATCTTCACAGGACCCTCCCCCTTGAGGCACTACTTAAAAGCCTACGTTGACGCTCCTTGTGTCTTTGCTTTCTCATAATATTTGCGGCGAACGCTCCTACCATCTTCCATGTTTTCAGATCGTGCAACATATTTGTCAGGAGCACACTCCAATTTCCGTATGTAGTCTCTCGTTCGTTATCATATTTCGGACAGACAAAGAAAATATGTTCATGTAGAGCGCATAGCCGGTATTTTGCTTGGATATCTCTCGTGTATGACGGTATATCGAAGCCCTTTTTCCACACCGAAGAGCCATACATTATTGTTCCAATTACTACTTCCGCGATCAGCTTTCTACGCTCGTCCCAATTTGGCAGTAAGCGCACTAGCGACTTTGCTACCTTCGCTGCCTTTTCACACGTGTATTGCTGATGCGGTTTGAACGAGTATCTGTGTGTGTGTGTTGTGCTCTGCGAGCTGGAAGTAGAAAATCTTCAGGAGATACTGCTGGTTCTTACTAGCAGCATGTAAGATTCGTCATCCATGGCGCCTACGTACTAAAAACTACCCCCCACACCACTCTCCCCCGAGGGACCACCATTAAATATTACTTCGTGGAGGCTGGTTGTCGTACGCACGTTTCCGATGGTGGGACCTCAGTCGAATATGCTATTGGGTTCCATTTCCTTTGCTCTGCACCCTTTGTCTTTAAAGCCGCCATAGCTCTTTGAGCACTTTACTTACAAAGCCATTCACGTTGCTCCAGACCTCTTTGCTGGCAGTTAACCCCTACAATATTTCGCTCGACTCTATTTTGGGTCTGCCATTCTCGAACCTTCTGCATCTTCGTTCGTTTCCGAGCATGCCGGGCAATGTGGCGACTTGTCGTGCCCGAACCTGTACAGGTACATTCTGAAACAGCCATGGCCAGTCAGGAACTGGGTGAGCTAGTAATTTACCTCACCGGGTGGCCCTTCGATCCATTGCTATATGTTTGGGATAAGAACGAACGTCCATCTTGCTTTCGTTGTTTTTTCCCAACGCGATTGCCAAGTCCTCATCGACGCTAGGCGCTCTTCTTTTTTGTAGGCCTCTCGAGGGAGCATTGATGGGGCGCCTTTCATGGATTGGCATGGCGCCAGCAATCACAAGGGCAGTATCCTACGACACTGTCCGGAATCCGCATATATGCCTTAGCGCACTAACATGATACGTTGCCGCCAGCTTTCGGTACACTGCCTTCACTGTGAGTGCGCCGGCGCAAACTGGGCTTTCGTACATTGTGACCGACATTATCACCGTCGCTATTACTTTTCAATTGGCGAATTTCGGGCCTCCAATACTTGGAATAATCCTCGCTAACAATGCCTGGATGCCGGCAGCTTTTTCAGCCGCGTACTCAACGTGGTGCTTAAAGCTGAGTCGATGGTCGAACATTACTCCAAGGTGTTTTAGGGCAGGAGATGACTGCACCGTATGCTACCAGACTCGTATGTAGCATGATTCCACGCGCTTCCGGTTGCTTATTAGTACCGCCTCAGCCATATCCTCGGCTAGCTCTAGCCCCGTCTCATTTAGCCACACCTTCACTTTAACGATAGCCTCGTTAGTCCTAGTTTCGACCGGCGCAACGCATTTTGCAACCACTACGATTGCTATAGCCGATAATCGTTACCCCCGCAGAAAGGTTCAGATCAAGAACACTGTTGTACATCATGTTAAACAAGAGAGTACCAAGAACTGATCCCGGTGGGACACCCGCCGATATGTTATTCGACTCTTTTCCATCGTCGCTATCATACAGTAATGTGCTGAGATAACGTGTTATTATCTCACATATACACAGTGGAGCCTGCATTCTTATGAGGGCTTTACGAGGACGCCTTTCTTCGACCACGACCAGCAGGCGTTCGTATACAAGTCTCTCCAATACCTTGCTCATTGTATCTAAAAGGCAGATGGGTCGCCATGACGATGACTCGTTCAGTGGCTTGTTGGCCTTCGGAATGAGGACCAACCTTTGGATCTTCCATTCATCTGGGAATGTCTTTTTTTCCAGACACTTTTGCAGCATCATCATGAAGACGTCTGGCTTCCTCCGTATCGCTGCTTTTAAGGCCTTGTTTGAAACTCCGTCTGCGCCAAGAGTTTTTTGTCCCCAATGCTTTTGCAGGCGCTGAAAAGCTCGTCGTCAGTAATTGCTGCTATTGCTTCATCTTTTCTGCCGTGGAGGTCTACCAACACGTACGGAAAATATGTTGCTACTACTCGACGGAACGTATGCGAGCACGTGATTTGCGACGTTGTCTTTCCTTTGACTTTCTTCAAGACGACTTTACATGCCACGGACTAGTATTGGCATTCTGGCATATTCGATCAAAGTTTTTCCTTTTGGTAGCCCTTATGGCTTTCTTTAAATCACTGCGCGAGTCTCTGTAGAGTGTGAGCAGTTCACTAAAGTTTTCTTCCCCTCGAGCGCTGCAGCTTTCTGGCTTTCAGGCAGTTCGCTCTCAGGGACGCTATCTCATCGGTCCACCAATAGCACGGAGATCCTCTTCTGCCTGTATTTCTTCTTCAAGGCATGGTCGTGTCGCATGCTTCTACAAGCAGCTTTGCCGCGTTTTTCTGGAGTTCGCCAGCCGTGCCGTCACCCTTCTCGTAGGAGTCCATAATGATGTTAAAGACGTCCTTATCGAAGGATGAATCTCTCCATTCCTTTGTTGTCTCTAGCGTGTATGTCGTGGAAAATGGCCTGGTGATCGCTAATTGTATACTCTTCGCTCAACGACCACTTGTATCTCGCCACAAAAGTGAGGTCTACTTTCAATCCTCTTCCTGCCTTTCAAAACGTATCCCTCCGCCCATCGTTCAGAAAAGAGACTTTCAGCACGGCGAATGCCTCCAACAAGATGTGTCCTCTCGCATTACAGGCCTTACTGCCCCACTCGAAGGCCCAATAATTGAAATCCCCCGCAATTGTAACTCACGATCTCTCACGGGTGTCTTCCGCGAGTTCGTCTAGCATGCGCTGGAATTCACTTTGTGTCCAGCTTAGAGGAGCGTAGCAACTGTCGCAGCATAAATATTTAACTGCCGCCCGAACGAAGTCCCTGCGCTGGCAGTCCACATCCAAAAGTGCTACAGGTGTGGACGCCCAAATTGCTCCTTGTTTGGACGCACCGGTTATCCACGTACCCTGCCCTGCCCTTCGATATGGTTCGCTCAATAGCACCAACTCGACCTCTTTCTCAACGACCGTTTGCCGAAGTAGGTCATGGGCTGTTTCGCCGTGGTTGAGATTAATCTGCATTATTCTCATTTCCGCGCTGTAATGGCCAGTGCCCGCTTGAGCAGCGGACATTTGCCGTTTTCCACCACGTGCTTTGCGTCCACATTCGACGTCCCCCTGCAGAACATGCAAGAAGGCTCCTTAGTGCAGCTTTTCGCAATATGGCCTTCCTCTCCAAACTTCCGACAACCCTTTTACCGGTGAGATGGGCCAGCACATTGCCTCGCCATGTGCCAAAACTCCAGGCATCGGAAGCATCTCAGCAGGGGTATGCGCTCTCTGATCCTACAGATCAGCCTGCCTATGCGCAGTTTTCCGCCTGGCAATAGTTTAGCGGCTTCTTCCTACTGTAGGCTAATGAGCGCCGTCTGCGTTCCACTATATGCCTTCCTTAAATTTATTGGGACTTGAGTGCCTTTACACTCGACCATTTTGCGTTGCTTCAGACACCTGACTACTGCCTCTCCTCCTAAAAAGGAACTCACTGCCCCTCTCAGCTCTTCCGTTTCTTTTTCGCTCTGGTTAAGTTGCATTAGAAGCTCGTCTGACTGCGTTCTTCTTATTTTTGCACCGCCTTACCAAACTGACTTAATTGCCGTTCATCTTTAACCTTACGGAGCATATCCGCATAGCATAGCCCGCCTTTAGCTGGTATGATGATATCATCGGGTCTGCCCTTAAGAGGCCTTTTTGACTGGTCTGCCTTCTGTAACGGCGAGTTTTGCAAGCCACCGTCACTTCGCTCCATCACCTTTTGCACGTATGTGCGCGGCGAAGTTTGGAGACTCTTATCACTAGTCTCCTTGCGACTAGTGCTTGCGGCGTCCTTTTAAATCCGGCATCTTTCATACATCGTTCTGATGCCGTCTGTTGTGTCGCTCATTTGTTGGTTTATGTGCCGCCTTTTTCCACTATTCTCCTGCAGCATCACCAACAATTCATTTATATAGCCGTCCAGCTTTGCGAACGCTGCCACGTTCTCCACATCTACTGGTGGGTGGTTTGACTTCTCGGGCAGCGTTTGTCCGAGATGGGGCTACATTTGCACGCCTACTAGCGGCCTCATTATTCTTCCGCTCACTTCGAAGGGGTTCTCTTCGTCCAAAGCGCCAACGTGACCCCTAGTGCCTGTTGGTGTATTGTTTTTTTGGTTTATAGAATTCATTGCAATTGGGTCCCAACTAGGAAGCCGCTATCCGGTTCCGCTCGTGTAATTGCTGTTGGGGCCCCATGGTTATCTTTGCAAACAGTAAGGCCATGCAGTGGGTTGACGCTAGCCTTTATGAGACTAGCGTTTAGTGCCAGGTCCAGCATTAGCCAGGAGTTCATCTCAACTGGGCCTAATTAACGGTACGGCCTAGAACGTACTTCCCAGACTTGCCATAATTTTAACGGAGCGGGGGCGGTGTTACTTCAACCTACTCAGGTAACAGAATACTGCCACAACCAGCTCGAAATCGTCAAATCAAGTAAGTGTTCCGGTATGCCATAATCAAGACCTTACCGGACTCGGTCTCGATGCCTATCCATAGGCCTCGTAGGACTGTCTCGCTCGGTGCCACCCCCATACTAACAGTGGGGAGCACATATTGAAGTGCTCAGGCCAAAGTGCCTTATCAAGCAAGTATTTCAAAGAAATTCCATTTTCGCTTTCGATTGACTGTCGTGAGATTTTTGGATGAGCAAATCACAACTTTTTACTTGAGGTAAGAAATAATTTCTAGACCGACTTAAGGTTGACCGCCCGTTTCTCTATTTGATGATCATGTACTCTGTACTCAATCTACAAGTCTTAATATTCAAAATGTTCTGGTGAAATTTGGTATACTCTGGTGTTTTCAACAAACACGATAAAAACTAGCTTAGGCTGGACCATTTTCTACGCCTACTTTTCATATAGAGCTTTGTTTTGAAAAATTTTTTCAATTTTTAATCATCTCCGACAAAAGTCATAAAAAGAAATAGTATTTTGGCATATCAAATGCATATGGCAAATGTGAATGGGATAGGAACACATTGTGAGCCTCTTCTAAAATAAATCTTTTTAGAAAAGCTTTTACGTGGCAAACAATTCTAATTTTCAAAACTTTATGCTGGAAACATGACCATAGAAGTAATTTGACATAACAAATGACTATACCAAATTTGTACCACATAGGCCTCATTTTTGAGCCCTAACCTGTAGAAGGATTCTCATGGAAGTTAAGCCTTTATATGACAGCGAAGTCCTATTTTTTGGCACTATCTGACGTAAACAAATTAATAATAACAAGATGTTTGACAAAAATATGAATTTTGCTAAATTTGGGCCACGTCAATTCATATTTTGTACATACAAGAGTTCCCATTAAAATTTTGCCCTGACATGGAAACAGGATATAAATTTTGGCATTTTGCCAAGCAAATAAATCAAGAATTACACTAGGCGAAGTGGTATAGGGTTTTTAGTCCTATTATTTGCATTTTTCATTTAATTTAACCAGGTCTGTGAATAAATGTACACTTAAATTGTATCGCCAAAATTAAGTATACGAATTTTCGCCGAGTGTATTCGTGATAACACAAAATATTATCGTTTCTTCAGTGACTGCGAACTGCTAAAGCAAAATTTCAAATTTAAAGGTTTCATTTAATCATATTGCAATCTTATAAGTATATCATATTTTAGACAATGATAATGATATTATTTGGATACCCAGTTAACTAAAGTCCCCTCTAGGTATGTATATGTATATCTATATTTTATGTATATGTACGTGTGAGTCTCCGGCGACTCAACGAGATAAAGTTTCCCGCTTATTTTACTTTATTTTATTTTTTGTTGATATTACAAAAATTTATCTTGCAGCGCATTCATACAACTAACATACCTTTCATTTCAACAACAATTCACAGACTACGTTCACATAGTAATTCTAAAGTATTCCCTTTGGTGTCATTTCTAAATCTTGGATTTGATTTCTTTGCAAGAAAAACACAAGAAAAAACTTTCCTTATTAATATAGGAAAAGAGAAAAACAAACAAAAGAAATACAATCACCAGCAATCAGGGACAAGTATAATTTATAATCTTTACAATGTACGGTAAACAATAGACACTTGGTTTGGTCATATTTCCAAAGCTTAATTCTTATTTCATTTACAATAGTCCCTCACTCTCCTTCTGTCACTCTTTTTCTCTCTATCTCTGCCTCTTCTGACTATTGTATCTGGCTTTTCCTTTTTTGTATCGCTTCATAATCTTGGGAATTTTATTTTGGAAAGTACAAAATTTTATAAAGTTGCAATGCGCCTTGTCAAATATTAATTTTTGCCTATCACATACATGGCCTAGCACTCGAGAAGATTGAAATGAGAAAAAAAAGTAATTTGTAAAGTTTTATTACTTCTTGATTATCATTATCTCAAAAGTTTTTATTTTTTCATATTTCTTTTACTGCATCGAGCAACACAGCAAACATTACATAACATCCTTCTTTCATTCAACAACAATGAAGAAATAAAAAAAACGTAAAAGAGCCATCAGCAATCAGTTGCATTTTATGAAAGGAAACAACAAAATGAAAATCTCTACGGCAAATATTACAAATACGCACAAATGGAAAAATAAAAAATTACAAGACAAAAATATTTTCCCTACATTAAGATGAAGATGTCTTCTTTTTTGCTTTTCTTTTTTCTTTTCTGTTAATGTGAAAATATTCAAGATACACTACTTAGATTCACATTAATTCTCATGCTTTCCTAGCCATACCTTCCTAGGTCATCTATATTACCGTCCTGATATTAACCGCTCTGTTACTATTACTTACTACGTTATTGCTATAGTTATCTCTTCCAGAGATGGTTTCTTCATTTTTTTCTTTCTCAAATATAAACTATTTTCTTCTTTCGTAAAAAGAAAGTCGATCTTCGACTATGATGACAGATAAATTTAAATATAAACATATCTTTACCAATTTTCCCTTAACAGTTTCTAAATATTGTTTAGCACTATATTTACGGCACGTGTTGATTTGACGGATTTTTAATTTTACTCTTAAAAATTCTGCACAAAGCAAATATCTTTAGATGTTAAATATTGATTTTTAATGATATAATGCAGCAAACATATGGTATAACTCTTATTTTTCGGCAACACGCCCATTTCGTTGTTTGTAGATTCGTAGATGCTGGGTATACAACCCGTCTACCCCATCTAACTGTCTCAATTTAACGGGGAATTTTTGTCAATCGTCCCAGTCGGAAAAATGAAGATAAGATGCTGAAATTTCCCATAAACATTCCGCACAACATTCGGAAATTAATTCTGAATCGATCTGTGTAATAAAAGGTGGATCTATTTCAAGTTCTTCTAAGTACTTGCAGAAACGTGGTAGTCGTAAAATGTAAAAATGGTGGAAAGGATTGACAATTTTTTCAAAGTTTTATGTATAACTCACGATTCCAGGAACAGATTCCTGAAAAACTGCAACCTGCATTTTCGGTGCAAAGATGGTTCATATCGTTTTCTTAGTAAGCCAAGAATTAATGATTCAATAGATGATTTAGCACTTATAGCTCATTCTTCGTTCATTGATTTCTTTTTGATGATTATAGATGCAAATTTGAAAACATTGTTAGTTTTTCAACCTCATATTCTTAATGAGTCAAGGAATACTTGTGCTAAATATCAGCTTCCTATTTTCATTTTGGCGACTGTGAGGAATCGCAAAGTTGACTGCGAGATTTTCGAATGGTTATTTTAATTAGTGATTTATCTATGCGCTTTTAAAGGCTGCTCTTGAATGGATCCATCAACCAAATTATATTCATCAATAGTCTGAAGAGGTCCAAAACAGTAGTAGGATGGAGCCGCAGTGGCAACAATGTTATTAAATTATTTCTTTTTTTGTTATCATTCATAAAGTCAACGCTTTCGGCGTTATCATCAACAACGAATCCGAATGAAGCAAATTTTTTTTCTTAGGCATCTTTTCGAGATTTATAAATTAATAATAGACACTGACGCCTTGGTATGAAAAATATTGTGGATGTGGCAACATTTCGAACTTCATTTCATGCAGTCATTGTCAGTGTTACTTGTCACTCGGACTTTTTGTTCCATATTGAATTTGAAAATATGTGATGTGTTCTTTAGAAGTCAAATAATGGATGCTAAGTTCTTTAAAATGGCAAGGTGATTAGATGTGGGTTGCTCTCCTATATGGACCGAAATTTGTTATTATAGCCGACATCGACGATCTTCTTTCCGACTGAAATCTCCGGAACGAAATTTGGCAAACCAATTTTTATAAGTCCGAACATTTGCAACTTCATTCCCTAAGGTGTCACATAAATTTTTACAAGCAACCAATCACTTGCTTGCTTTCTGGAATTCGCACCAAGTGCGATGTCCTAAATACACGTTATCCAGTACCATCTTATTCACTCTACACTTCGCAATTAACTGATGAATGATATTAAAAGTAGGCCTTTTGTAATCCACGAGAACTACGTTAATTAATAACATCCCGCATAACACATTTTACCTTATCTCTCTATCTTGGCAAGTACTTGCTGTTGGTAAAATACAAACTTTTATACATATATATTGAATACGTCTTTAACAAAAGCTCTTTATTGTTCGTTAAGCTATTAAAAAAAGATTTCCTTAACCGAAAGATTATGTCGAAAAACCCCACCATTTATACTTCAACACCTAAAACCACTTTTTTGGTTTTTACTTTTAAAAATTTTAAAGATTTTCTAATTCCTGATGTGCTTCCTCGCATTTTGATCAGCAACATCTCTTTATGAAAATGACAAAGTAATGCTAAGTAACAACGTACACAAGGGTTAATTGCGATGATTTTGACCTTTCTCCACATTAAATAACAGTTTTACATTTAGTATTATTGAGTTATTCAGTGCATACGGACGTTAATCAAGGAACACTCAAAATTGCATTTTCGACATTCATTACTTTCACTGTTAAGACGTTCGCGGGCGTGAATGCGATAGCATTCATTTTCATAGTGATGCAAAATGACGTGAACGCTACATCATTCAAATTTTAAAGCCAATTTTTGTTCATTTAATTTCATGTAACCTTAAGTTTTTGTAATTAATATACATTTCAAAGTAATGACCAATTGATTCATTAAGTACTTTCTTATTTTTATATATATATATATTTTTATATGTATATAGCATTCACGTCATCCTAGTTGAAAAATATGATCTATATTGTCGTGGATGCTATAACATTCATTTCATATAACAATTAAAATACGATGTTCTGACTACTCTTATAACATGTGTATAATCAGATTTTCGATATTATAACTAATTTCAAAAGTAATTGCCTGTCTATTTTTGCAACTCCCTGAAATTTTTAGTGTCCGCCAACGTGTTAAATTTGAGGAAATCTGTTGCCGAAGCCCATCAAACCTTTATGATTTAGAAGCTTATGATGATGCTGATCCATCACATCTCACTGTGTCGTTTTGATTTCAAGTTTTAAAAGTGGTGAGTTTGTGGTCAATGATAAAGAACGGCTTGGAGGGCCAAAAAAGTCGGAAGGCTTAGTGGACGAAAGCCCAACTCAAACACTGAAGGAACGTTCGAACAACTTATCAGTTGATGAATCAACCACTTTCTTGACGTTTACATGCGATGGGAAAGATCCAAAGGAGGGAAAATGATTACCATTCGAATTGACTGGAAATGCCATTTCGAACGGTCTCAAGTGACGCACTCTCAATGAAGAGTGCGTCTGCTACGACAATCCCAAGCGCAAACAGTCGTGAGTTAGTCCAGCAGAGACATCCACATCGACACCGAAGCGGAATATTCGTGGTCATAAAGTGTTGCTGTGCATATGGTGGGATCAGCAACGTGTACTGTACTATGAGCTGCTAGAATCGAATGAAACTGTTACTGCAGATACCTACCCACGTCAGTTGAATATATTGAACGATTTATTGTTGCAAAGAAGACCTCCAATAGCGCTTGACAGAAGCAAAGTCATCCTCTTGCATAACAATGCTCGGCCACACCTAGCAAGAGCTGTCATGTATACACTGTTTTAACTCGAATGGGAAATTCTTCCGCACCCAGCGTACTCACCAGGCATAGCACCATCTGATTGCCACTTGTACAGATCGATGCAGCATGGCTTGGCTCGCACGCCATGCCGCCGGAACGATAGGAAAAAGTTGTAAAAAATGGTTGAAAATATCTTGATTAATATATATTGTATCAATTTCCCTCAATAAAAGCCTTTTTCAACTGAAAAAATGATCAGAATAGATGCAAGCATCTATTAGATTCTCAAACTCAACCGTTTTTTTCATAAAGTGAGCGCAGTAACATCAAAGAAAACATTACCGCATTAGTGTGAAACTTGATGATATCATTAGAATCGAATTTCAAATGTCTTCAAATAGAATGGAGTTCGAGTCAACATTAAAACATGGACGGATGCTTTGATACAAATCAATTGATAATTTTCCGCTATAGTGCACATGTATATAAAATGCGTATATATATAAAATGTTGTTCTACACGATTGTAACTTGTTTAAAAAGCAAAACTTTTGCAGGCAGATCTTTTGCTTGCTGTTCGTCATCGAGTAAAGGTAAACCTTTATCATGTTTAGAGCTAAAACCAGTTATATATTTGTCATTTTTGCTTTTTACTTTCACAATACACATATAAGTTGCTTTAATCAACTTGAAATCGCTATGAGGACAGCAGGGCGGCACGTCGATATCCATCAGCCGGCAAATGAAAATTTTCGAAAAGCAGCTAATATAACTTTAGCTAGGACTATCGACGTTTTTACTTATATCCACTTATACTTATATCCAAGGGACCAATTTGATTCCCTTTCTTTGTAGACCTACCGTAGTCGCGATAAGAGACTAAAATTTGGCGTGCAAATTTCTTTCTCGGTTAAAAAGGCAAGTTTAAGAAGTGAATGTGATTCTAGAAATAGATATACCCTAGAAACTGTTACTTAGATGCTCGTCATGACCATTTTCATATCTGCTCTAAAAATGGTGCCTATCGGCTTAGTAAGTCCCAGTGGAACAAGTGCGTGCAAATTGCCGACAAATTAAGTATTTAAGCTTCAAAGTTGAAAAGATACCACTTGACTTATTCGGTATTTCTAGTGTTAAAAAACTGAAATTTATCAATATATATATATAGCGAACATTTAGTATTTTATACTTGCTTTTAAACTAATTAACTTTTGTATGTGAAAAGTCTATGTTCACATTTAATATTTCCCAGACAAGAAATTTCTCCAAACTTCCCGCAAATGACTTCCATGCATCATGTAACAGCAGTCATCCATTCGTAATTACGACATGCGGACGGTCGTTGTTTATGAAATTCACGGCCTGAATTGCACTTTAAACATACATAAGTGTAATTTTGGTGTTATGACGTGGTCTAAATAAAGACAATTTTACATTTTTATCAAAGATCTTATTATTTTTCACTTTTTTACCTATCTCTGAAATATGGAGGGTGTACTCATTTTGTTATAACAATTAGAAAACCCAAAAGGACGATTCAGAGATCCTATAAAGTATATATATTCTTTATCATAACAGAGAGAGGGTTTGAAAAATTAACACCATTGCCCCCATCATATCTAATTTTGTCACATCAAATATTTTAACATAATATTTTATCTTGAGAGTGATGCGAAAAGCCTCTGATTCAAATTATCTTCAATAGGATATTTCCTTTGATTAAATGTCAGTCAACTAAATTTCTATCTATACCTGAAAAGTACGATGAATAAGTTAAGCACAAAAATACAAAGACAGTCATCCGACGGATAGACGGGCGGACATACGCCATCGGTATAATAAATTAAACAGTCTTAAATTCTTCGGTGTTACATTTACATCTCCACAAACATAATATACACTACAAGCAGAATAGGGTGTAAAAATAACGTTGATTTTAATAAAACAATTTTTTATTTTTTCAAAAAGCTCATCAAAAGTTGGCTATAGAACCCGTCAAGATGAATTAATCAAAAAATATATCCTACGTGTTCCTCGAAAACTTATTATCATTAAACTATACGATAGCATTGCGTTAACGCAGCCCTAATTAATATTTTAAAAAATGCTAATTTCAAATAGATTTAGAAAGCCTAACGAAATCGACCCCTAACAAAACTCTTGGAATATCATTTATGCACATTTGTGGAGTCACCGAAGATCACAATAAAATTGCCAATAGAAAATTTACAGGGTAGGGTAATGGGTAGGCGAGATTACTTCTAATGGTCGATCAGTTTGAATTCTTAATTAATATAATCTTAAACGCGTTTACTAGTGATGGGAGAGATCGGAGAAAAGGTAGCCTTGATGTGACAAAAGTTACAATATCGCGAGTTTTTACTCGCAAAACTCGATCAAGAAATACTTACAATCCTAACGTAGAATGTCTTGGCCTCGCCGCTGTTATCAGTAGACATTAGTCCTACCGACTAATATGGGTTCTTTTGCGAATAGTCTCAAAAGACGAGACAATTTTTCGAGATGAAGTTCGAAAATTACCGAAAAGGATTTAAAAAAAGATCGATAGACAATGCCTTGATTTATTGTTTCATCCATTTTGGAAATAATTTATATTTCCAATATATTAAATAGGATAACAAATTGGCGCCCAATTTTTCACTTCTGTGAACAGTTATAAAAACTATATATCAACGCTACCAAATCTAAAAACTGCAAAAATGTGAACAATGGTAATTAAATCCGTCAAGAAAGATTGTGTCGTATGTTGATTGACTCTTTGGCAAGAAATGAGTCAAATTCTAAATGGCTTCTTAAAATAAATGATAAAAAAAGGGAAAAACTCAGTGCAAGCTCTGCAGACTAGATTGTTATGCGTTCAACTGCTACCCGTTACTAATCTATTTTTTTTTTTTAATTAACGTTCTGGGGCTTTCCTCATTTTTACAAGCCTGGTTTTTACACTAGTTGCGGTAAAAGGATGTGCTAAGTTTCTGCGGAACAAAAACTTGATATGAACCTACCTTTTTTTAATACAACGATCGATTTACAGTCACTTGTATTCAACTTATGCCATATTTTAGTGAAATTTGATATTTCGACGTGCTTTGCGCTGAGAATAAACGCTATTGAAAGAGGTTCGCATTAAGGTACTTTTTCGACCACTTCTCATATATATTTTTTTGAAAATTCATTATATCAATAACCGCGGGGTGGTTTGGGGTATTTAATGATGAGCCGTGGCCCACAATGGGGCAGCTGCTACTTGTTATAATTCTTAATATTTATCGAACTATAATTAAGTACTTTCAACTAAATTCGTTCGTAATTAAAGACAAACAACGCTTTTTTTATATGTGTGAACACGTTGATCGAATTATAATGTTACCATCAAACGCGAGTTTCTTGGTGTTATCCAAATCGAACTTCTTTACACTGTCTTGCATATATATTGCAAAGAAATTGTAATACAAATCGTTATTGTGCAATAAGAAGAAAATCAAGATTCAATATATTAAAAGCAAAAAAAAAGAAGAAAGTAACCAACCAAACCTTTTCTTTTGCTGTTTGAATATTTTATTTCTCTAAAAGAAAAGCAACAGAATAAAATTTGAAGAATTTGCATTAAATATTCATGCAGTACTCCCTTGTTTTTATCTACGTAGATCTCAAATACTTACATATTATATATACATATATATATATATATATGTATATATATATATATATATAAAAATTTAACTCTATAAGCTTTTCTTTGCTACACTGATCCTTTAGTTTGCTTCTTTGGTTTTAAAACTTGATTTATTTCAGCTTCGTACGGCGGAATTCATGAATTACAGTTGATTTGCTACCGTCCCACGCCAATCGTTCGCACAACCATGTGCTCTCTTACTTTGGTTAAGTAATAATACCCACACTAAAGAATATTATATGTGGTGCGTTTGTTCTTTTTGTGCTCTCCCTTTAAGGATATGCTCTATATGAACTTCGCTATATTGATAATAACGTAAAGAAATATAGGTCGACCTTAGTACCTCTCTCATATCGATATTTGATTACTTTAGATACAGTGCGTCCTGCATTTTTAATTGCAATTAATACAAACTGTTATTATAGTTTATGATATTTTTATAAACGGTTTATTTGTGGGAACAAAGCTTAAACCTAAACCTATTATTATTATTACTATTAACTTAGTCAGAGAAGTAAATTCTAAGACTAAAGTCTTAAAGCGCTAGCATCTAAGGCCATCGGCTCTGTTGAAAACCTAAACCTAAACTAAAAACCTAAACTAAAAACCCAAACAAATTTTTCTATGAAAATTCCCAAAAAAGATTTCTTTATAAATATTTTTTCAATAGTCGCTTATTTTTTTCTTTTTCTAAAAATGTTTACAAAATTTTCAAAACAAAATTTGCTTACTTTAATTTTCTTTTTATAGTTTTTCTAATAACTGTTTTAGTTCATTTTCCATTTTCATTTCCAATAAACAACTGCAATCCGACCAAAACCAAACGTTATGCCAATAGGATATATTAGACTTAATTGTTTCGATAAACGAAAAAAAAACAAAAAATGTGGTTTGAATATCTTTTGAAAATTATCGTACAATTCGTTGAAAAAAACTTTTTACCATTCCATATATACATATATACATATATACACATACATATATTTCGATATTTGTATGTGATAAGATGAATAAAATCTTACACCGATTTTTTGCATTAAAACGAACGAATCTTTCATTAGTAAAATTTGAATTTGAATGAAATTAAAAGGCGTCAACTACGCAATAATTCAAAATCATTGTTGTGAATGGTGGGTATCAAAAGATTCGACCCAATCTTTCACGTCTTGACATTGGCTTTTTTAGAGAAATAGAGCAACTTCAAAGAAATTCCTTAAATCATTTTTCAATTTGTTAAAGTAATTTTTTGGAAATTCTTCCCTTGACTGTATTCATTGAGCAACAATAAAAACAACAGCAACAACAAATGCATAAGAGATAGAAAATTTTTCTCCGACGATATTAAGTTTTCTTTCTTTTTTTTTTAACGAATTAATATTAAAGCAAATCTGTTAAATGAAAAACGAAAAGAGAAACTTTTAAAGTTTTCCTTTATCATACGTTGTACACATTTGGAGAGAGAATTCTCCGTTATCACTCCTTTTTTATGTTAACAAAAAGAAAGAAAAATAAAGCAGAAGGAGCAAACGAAGAAAAGAATAATAATGTAAATTCTTAAGCACTTATATCAATATAAACCACATTACACACAAACATTAAAAATTGTTCTTTAGCAAAATTCTCAAAAATTGATGTAATTTTCATTATATTTGACGGTTAATAAATCCTACACAGAAAGTGTGCAGATAGGTAGTTATAGCTCAAATAAGAAACCAATAATTGCACCCTTGTATATGTTATAATGAAATGAACATCTAGTTAATCTGATTTTCCCTATCCCCTATATATACTTTATATTTGAAATAAAATAAAAACGGTAAAAGATATCGTTGTAGTTTCTCTTTTATATCGGCCGCACTCATACTTAATTATAACGATCGGTTGAGGATCACTTTCTGAATCGATCTAAGCTTGTCTGTCCGCCTGTCCGTCTTTCAATGTATTTATTAATGCAATCTTGCAAATATTCTAAAGAAATTTGGTGCACTGACGTAATTGCGCTCAAGGACGTTCGATATTGAAAATGATTTGGATCGTACCACTTTCCGGGCCACTCTCCATATGATAATAAATAGTTTGATAAAAAACATTGTAATTTTGACAATTTGACAACAAAAATCACTGAGTAATACATTTTCGGCATTCCACATTGTTGTGAATTTTTAAACTTTCTGTTATAAAACCATTTTTATGGATTCTTTACATAGGAAACAGCCTAATTTTCAATACTTCTTTTTGAAAAGTTGTTCAGAATAACAATTTGACATAGAAATTACCTCTGCCAAATTTGGTTCATGTAGGTCTATATTTTTCGTTCTGCCCCATTCTAACGAAAAATAGGCTTTTATATATCAAAACGATCTAATTTTTAACATTTTATAGTGAATATTGGTCCATAGTAGCATAAAAATTAACCGTAGAGAATTTGGATTACGTACGTCTATTTTTTAAACCGCACCCTATATAGGGGCAAAGCAAATTCTTCTATGACGAAAAAGGCTAATTCGTACCAAGAACTTAGAAAAAGGTAGAGAATTTTGTAAATATATTTAGCCGAACAAGGCAATCGAAATAGCTTGGCTAAATGATATTCTGGCGCACATCTTAGGATTGATGTGTATCGTAACCATATACATTACCACACATATTAACTACGACTAAAGTGTACTTGTTAATCCGTTACGTTTCAGTTACATCATCATCTTCATTCTAGACAAAAATTCGCCTATATCTGGCGAAATCGAAAAGTCTACATGTTCAACTAGATCGCACGCACATCTCATTCGCATCAACGATATGGACGTCAACGCTAAAAACAATTTTTCCATTAGGCATACAATACGGTGAAGAATTACCACGAGTAAAGTATGTGCAGGATTGTTCGCCATTACGCTTGTGTCTCAAAGCTTGATAGGTTCACTGTTACAAGGAGCACCGAATTTCTTATCATCATTCAATACATCATCAGCTTTGCAAAGTAAATCTATGTGAAGAATTATTTTGAAGTCATCAGCTGGCAAACGCCAAACATATACTCTTCCTTCTTTCGCACTGGCAGGATACCAACGCAATTAAAGCAAACCACCCATTCAATATTTCCATTATTTATAAATCCAATTGCCGCCATCTTTGTCTTTTTCGATAGGTGATTTTTGTAATTTATGTACAGTTTCTTTTTCGCCAGCCAAGTCAGCGCTTACCAATTACGTGCCGCAGTGGTTGCAAGAGATTTCAATAACCGTGGCTTTATGTTCAAGAAACTTGTAGATTACTTACCTACTATTATAGTTTTTTACGAAAATCTTAAATATAGCAATCGGTGAGGATCCAACGCACATGGATATGCCGATTCTGTGTGACCCTTGAAAGTCAATAGAGAATTGTCTGGAAGCGGCAATTAAGGGATGCTCTGTTTCTAAGACCTTTTATCCTACCCAATGTCCTCGTTACTTACGAAGCTATCACGCTCTAGGCATTCTTCCAAAATAATGTTAAGTTCAGAATCCTTCTCACCTTGATCTTCATCTTTACCTTCATACCTAGAATGCGGTTCATAATCAATTTCCCATTTACTCCCCAACAACCTCCCTAATTTCTGGGATACGTTGGTGTATCGTCGTATTTTCATATATTATTGAAAGAGAAATACAAGGAAAATAAACTCCAATATTGAGTGCACTTCAAACCCAAATATTGTATATGATAAAGAAATACGAATGAAAAGTCAATTTACTTAACATATTGTTGGCACTGTTTGGGCTTATTAAGGAAATATCTCCTTACCTTAACAAAATCATGTAATTTTAAATAAAAGCCAACGTATGCCTGTATTGAGGAGAACATCACGGCGAGCGAATAAAATACATTAGAATAGTATGTGTAGTTGTTCATTCAGCTAATTGGATAAATAATAAATGATATTATGAACATTATAAATAATATTAATAATATTTGTATTTCTTTGACTTCAGATATACGAATGCATGTAAAACGTGACATTAAAGATACTTTTAAAGTTAAGGTTATATCATTTGGTCAAGCATATCCTAAAACGGCGAGACTAGTTTCAGTTACTGTCAATTGAAGTCAATGTAAACAGAAAAACATAACCAAATACCAGATACAACAAATCGTTCGCTCTGCTCTCCGTCTCCTTTAATCCGTCTTTTAGTGAAGTTTCTACACTAAATCAAATAAAGCGACAGTCGTAATATGGTGGAGAAAGTTTATTGAAAAGAACCAAAATCATTATCGTCATCACCGCACACATACAATAGACGAAGAACAGAGGACCGGCACTTTATATTGAAACGATGCTTGGTCACTATGATAAATCTGTTGGAAAAATACTACAGCTCTCAGTTCCTTTTTTCTTTAACGTTTTGATTATATTTCGTATATAAACGTTTTTATCCCATATATAATATATGCATGTGTGTATGTTTTGCACCT
The DNA here is from genome assembly GCA_000688715.1 of Glossina pallidipes. NCBI lineage: Eukaryota > Metazoa > Arthropoda > Insecta > Diptera > Glossinidae > Glossina > Glossina pallidipes. The sequence continues at coordinate 131,030 of KK499958.1, forward strand.
AACGGGTGCTCCACAAAATGGTGAAATTTTGTTAAATTGCTTGCGTCTTGTTTTGGTCTTTTCGAAAATTTTCATTTGCCGGCTGATGGATATCGACGTGCCGCCCTGCTGTCCTCATAGCGATTTCAAGTTGATTAAAGCAACTTATATGTGTATTGTGAAAGTAAAAAGCAAAAATGACAAATATATAACTGGTTTTAGCTCTAAACATGATAAAGGTTTACCTTTACTCGATGACGAACAGCAAGCAAAAGATCTGCCTGCAAAAGTTTTGCTTTTTAAACAAGTTACAATCGTGTAGAACAACATTTTATATATATACGCATTTTATATACATGTGCACTATAGCGGAAAATTATCAATTGATTTGTATCAAAGCATCCGTCCATGTTTTAATGTTGACTCGAACTCCATTCTATTTGAAGACATTTGAAATTCGATTCTAATGATATCATCAAGTTTCACACTAATGCGGTAATGTTTTCTTTGATGTTACTGCGCTCACTTTATGAAAAAAACGGTTGAGTTTGAGAATCTAATAGATGCTTGCATCTATTCTGATCATTTTTTCAGTTGAAAAAGGCTTTTATTGAGGGAAATTGATACAATATATATTAATCAAGATATTTTCAACCATTTTTTACAACTTTTTCCTATCGTTCCGGCGGCATGGCGTGCGAGCCAAGCCATGCTGCATCGATCTGTACAAGTGGCAATCAGATGGTGCTATGCCTGGTGAGTACGCTGGGTGCGGAAGAATTTCCCATTCGAGTTAAAACAGTGTATACATGACAGCTCTTGCTAGGTGTGGCCGAGCATTGTTATGCAAGAGGATGACTTTGCTTCTGTCAAGCGCTATTGGAGGTCTTCTTTGCAACAATAAATCGTTCAATATATTCAACTGACGTGGGTAGGCATCTGCAGTAACAGTTTCATTCGATTCTAGCAGCTCATAGTACAGTACACGTTGCTGATCCCACCATATGCACAGCAACACTTTATGACCACGAATATTCCGCTTCGGTGTCGATGTGGATGTCTCTGCTGGACTAACTCACGACTGTTTGCGCTTGGGATTGTCGTAGCAGACGCACTCTTCATTGAGAGTGCGTCACTTGAGACCGTTCGAAATGGCATTTCCAGTCAATTCGAATGGTAATCATATTCCCTCCTTTGGATCTTTCCCATCGCATGTAAACGTCAAAAAAGTGGTTGATTCATCAACTGATAAGCTGTTCGAACGTTCCTTCAATGTTTGAGTTGGGCTTTCGTCCACCAAGCCTTCCGACTTTTTTGGCCCTCCAAGCCGTTCTTTATCATTGACCACAAACTCACCACTTTTAAACACTTGAAATCAAAACGACACAGTGAGATGTGATGGATCAGCATCATCATAAGCTTCTAAATCATAAACGTTTGATGGGCTACGGCAACAGATTTCCTCAAATTTAACAGTAAAAGTAATGAATGTCGAAAATGCAATTTTGAGTGTTCCTTGGTTAATGTCTGTATGCACTGAATAACTCAATAATAGTAAATGTAAAACTGTTACTTAATGTGGAGAAAGGTCAAAATCATCGGAATTAATCCACATTAATACAAAAGCACATTGTTACCTCACATTACTTTGTCTTTTTCACAAAAAGATATTGCTGATCAAAATACATGCAATCATCTAATTAATATATTTGGTGTTTTTTGAATCTCTCGTTCTCGTATCAACTACCAGAAGATGACAATATATTTATTTTGTCAAAACATTTGCAACATTTGCATGAAGAAAGTTTCAGGTACTCTATAAAGTATGGATATTCTTGAACAACATCAAATTGTAAATCGATCCATGATTGCTTGGCGACCCATCGGTGTCGATCCGTTTTTGTAATATCTTCTCCTAATTGCAAAAATAACGATATCGTACTGTCTAATTTGTTTACCAAATTAGTCACCGGACATAATAAACTTGCCCACAATGCAACCCAAATTGAGTGCACTTCAGGGTACAAAAAGCAACAAGATTGGCTTGATTTTACACTAATTACGCACACAACAACAAAAAATTCAATTTTCCGAAAAAATTTCCGCGTATATTATATGGAAGATCCCACAGTGTTTAAAATGCGAAAAAAGAAAATTGAGAGCACACCTGCCCAATCTTATGGAGTATCGAAGTTTAATTTTTTTTTTTTAAGATAAAAGTTATCTGTGTGCGACAGCCCAATAGAATTTTTTATTCGTTTATTTTGCTTTCTGAAACCGCTAACGTTTGCATCGTGGACATAACATCATCACCTACTTACTTATTCAAGAAAACTGCAGAGAGATAAATAAGAGCTCACATGATGTGAAATTACTTGTCAAGAAAAAGGGAGCTGTTGTGAGAAAACAGATAGAACGGCTAAGTCTGGAAACTTTCGCTGTCTGAATATCGAACTATCAACTTTATTATTCTTAGGAATAGTCTTAAGTGTCACTTGAAAAGAATCGGAGGCTGTGGAGACCGCCGCACCTGTCATTGCTGAGCGAGCTACTTCAGGAGATATGGGGGCTTTTAAATCTTTGCCTCACGAACACTCCACAGACATTTACATCGAAAAGAAGTACACATGCTTTACCTTTATAAGAATAAATGGAAGGACAAAACCTATTTACCGAACGAGCAGATCAGAAGCCCTGAGCCGTTCTGTACCCTACCTATGGCTTCCTTCGACTCATGATTTGCAATGGGAAATACCGACCAAAACCAGAATCCTTTTTTGTCCTCACTCCTTCTCCTTTTTTTTGATTTTTTTTTTTCTTTTTCCCACATCCATGTTCTCTCCACGCGCGAGATTACCGCCTTCTACAGGTTTGTATTTGCAGCAATTGTTACAAACTCATAAAAACGATGTTACAACTGATACTTGCTTCCTTACACTCATCAAAAGAAAATTTTTTTTGATGAGAGGATATCTTGCGAACTCGTTTTCCAGCCCTCATTCGAAACTTTTCTTTTTTTAACTTCTTAATAGTCTTTTCGGAAATCAACCTTCTTTACACTGAAACCGTATTAACTTTGTATTATATGCGGACTAACTATTTATATTAACTTGAAGAGAAAATAATGACCATTGAAGAAAAAAAAGAAGACAAAAAACACCAAATTTACGAATTTAATATACAATTCCGTTTGGATACGTTTTTACACATCATAGCATACAAACTAATACAATCTGAGTGGTGTGTATACGGTAAAGAAGGAATAGGTTTGCGTCTGCTGAGTTTCCGTGTACAGGCAAATTACAACAAACACCGGAAGAGCTTTAGTATTATCTTCATAGCCAATGGCGCAATAGTAACAGATGTTTCCAACATACTTATATACAAGTAACTACAACTCAAGTATGCACGCAAGCAAACGTATACATGCACATACTGACATAGCAGTATGCTACAAAAATTGTATATACAATACGGTGTCCAATGTGCTATATATATATGCTAACATGTATGCGAACACATACTACATAATGTTTACACATAAATATTCGCCAGAACGATGACCATGTAATCAAAAAGTAAACATACAGTCAAACATACTACGAACAAACTCATACACAAGCACATACATAGCCATACATAAATTGAAACAAACATAGGACTTGGTTGATATTACCATAAGCATTGGCGACCAGTCCATCATCACAGTCATATTGTCTACACAAACGCATTTGTATACGCATTTATGGGCATATATATGTGTACGGGGTAAAACAATTTCATGCTATTTCCGTTTCGTATTAAAGTGACATTAAAATTTGTAAAAGTATGTTCTGACGATGACAGACAAGAACAACTAGCAAAGCATACCCATATACATTATATACTACGTGCAATGCAATACATATCACCGACTGTGGTTATGTTAAAAACGGAAATGCGTTGCACTGGAAATCCCACGCAACGACTTACCGGCTGACTACCTCACTTCATATTTGACGAAACACATGCCATAAAAAAAAAAAATATATATATATATATACATATAACAACAATAACAACTCTTCGGTATAAATAATACTCAACAACCGCAACAAGAGTGGAATGGCAACGGCAACAACGGCAACGACAACAAAGCATCAATATGATTGTTCATATATCAGTTCATTACATTGATAATGATAACAACACCAACGTTGCAAAGTGAATACCGGTCAGTTATAATACTGCCAGATGCATACAAATGCAGTCATATAAATATATTTACATATACATAGATACAATTGTATGCACGTGCAAATATGACGATAATGTTTGTCCTCCATAAATATGTCCTCACTATTTACATGAGTCATAAATTGATTGCTTGCCTTGGTCGATTTTCATACATACGAATGTTGTGTCATCTTTACACCCACCATTAGGAAATAAATACATAATCGTTTTATCTGTCCATTTATCAATATCAGAATCAGAGTTCTCTTAATATATGTATTGCCTTAATGAGCTTCTGCTTTTTTTCTCTTTTTCAAAATTACTTACGTTTGTCTATACTTTTAACCTAAGTAACTTTGGCTTAAATAGTCTATAAATAAATGGACCATTAACATCGAGGTACAGAAAAAGAAGAAACCGAGCACCTTAGACGAGCAAAGGCTTCATATGTTAGAACCAAATGTCGATCTGATATTGAATATCATTGTAGAGTATTATTTAGGATATATGTGGTGGGTGTCCAAGATATGCCCCTGAATCTTTTATATCCTTTTTTTTTGACTTGCTTGAAAATGTTTGAATTGAAACTATCAACTATTTGCATCAAATATGTGGTAGGCGTCCAATATATGCCCCTGAATCTTTTATATCCTTTTTTTCGACTTGCTTGAAAATGATTGAATTGAACTATCAACTGTTTGCATCAAATATGTGACCAATTAAAGAAAATGTTGAAAAATTTAAATTTAAAATAGGTACTCAACGGACAGATATATGGAGCGTTGCATACATCATTCAATACGAAAAGGACTAGTGTAAAGAGGAGTGTGGCTGGAGAATTTTAATCAAAATTGTAAGTGAAGGTATCCGACACAAATGTGTTAATAGAAAGTTTTGGCAAAGTCAATAGCAGCATTATATAACAAATATGTATATGTGCGTTCATATGTGAATGTGTAGAATGAGTAATTTCTAATCAAACGTGGCAGGTAGATGAGCAGGTGCATTGATTATGGTTGTTAGACATTTACGGTCACACTCAAACACTTACAAACGGCCATAGAATGTTGCGCCAAAATAATCCTAGGGTTTAAATTAAACTTCATTTAACTTCATGGTAGCACATTTAACAACGTAACATTTAAGCAATCAACTGCAGCGCGTAAGTGAGAGGTGTTGTATACTTTTTCCTGATTATCATGGGATATATGATGACAATTATAAATATTCTAACAAAATAGAAAATGACGCGTCAATGACTCGTACTAAAGAAATATTTTGGAAAATTCTCATTCATTCATTGATATTGTAAGTAATGCTGTTATTTAGGAGTATATTCTGGCATTATGATCGGCCACTACTCATAAAAGAAAATAATTTGTTTTCTCGTTATCGTTGTTTAGATTTTGCATCAATTTTGATATTCCAAAGGAATACTCCGATAAGAAAATACTCCGACGATACATTTATTATAAAACAGCGTTGTTAAGTCCCGAAACAGTATAAAAAAATGCCTCGTGACTTATAATGACTTTATGATGTCGCTAAGAATACGGCTATTAAAACTCTCCGTGTCTGACAATAGAAAAAAGGATTTCTTCAAATATTTTTTGCGTAATTATCTATTTGTTTTTTATCAGTTTAGAATTGGGATCTCTTTTTTCTCGGTACCAATATTAACGTCCAGTAACATTTACAGCAAGTGGCATTTTCGTCCGGAGGTGTTCAAATTTATATATGTGAATGCCGTTTGTAGCTAAACGTTTAATTAATGTGTTACTTTTATGCCCTACAGCACCCGTGGTACAAGGTATATTAAGGTTGTGAGAATGTATATAAAAGCCAGAAGGACTTGAGACAGACCTACCTTTCATTACGCCAATCGATTCAGAATCATTTTAATTACCAGTTCTAATGATAGGTGGGGTTATCTTATGTCCATCTGCGAGTTACAACCTCCGATATATGGTGCGGCCTTATAAATAGACTTATGTGATCAAAATTCCCTGCGTTTAATTTACTAACCACCAATTTTCATCATAAAATATTAATAATTTTATCTTTTTGGTATATAAAGGCCAGGTTTCCATTAGAAGTCTTATATGCGTGTTGACCCAGAAAATGAACCTACGTGATCTAAATTCGGTGACATCAATTTATATTTCAAATTTTTATTATGAACGAACTTTCATCAAGAAGTGTTGAAAATTAGGCTTAAAGATCTCGTTTCCGTAGAGCGGTGATATGGCAAAATATTCAAAAAATGACTACATCCGATCCATGGTTTTCAAATCAATTTACAATGTTTAAATACTATTATTAAGCGGTTTTGTCGCGAAATTTTGAAAATTACACTATATTTTTATTAAAAAGTGGTCCTATTGCTTTTACGATGTAGTTTCGATTTCTAGAGATATGGAAGGCGGTACAGACAGACAAAACAATGTGCTCCAGATTGCTGTTTATGCGGTTGAAACGGCGAGGATAACTCGAGCTGTCGGGTAGCTGTTTTTAATTTACAGATGTCGCTTTTATTTCGTTCAACTTTTTTTCTTCTTTTTATTCGCCGTTATGGATTGTAACGGGGTTATCTGGGGCAGGGTATAGCTCAGCGACTCCAGGGTCCGTTCCAAGGCAATTTATTATTGGTTGGACCTTTGGGTTGTTCGTACTTTATTTTAATTCTTTTATTTATTCTATTTAATTTTGTGGGGGATTACAAATGATTTTTTCTTATTTTATTTTAGAGCGGTAGGCGGAAAAGAAACCAGCTGGGTGGCCCGACGTTTCTTTCTTTTTTTTTCTTTTTCTTCGCACGCGCTTGCTCCGTTTTTAATTCCGAATTCGCGGGTTACTACAAAGGGACGAATTATTTCACATGTGTCATAGCAGCCGTGGGTCCCTTCCTAACTAGTCCCCCTCAAAAAAAAACGTGTTCACCAGTCCTTCAGAGATGGCGATTAAAGCTAAACCAGCTCATCCCCTATCCGTAGAGTCAGTGGTCCTTTTCGTCCTTCAAGGATGGCGATTAAAGCTTAACCAGCTCATCCGCTATCCGTAGAGTCAATAGTCCTTTTAGTCGTTCAGGGATGGTGATTAAAGCTAAACCAGCTCATCCCCTATCCGTAAAGTGAAACAAAAAAAAAACTTGTAGTCAAAGTCAGCTTGTAGTATAGTCGGTGTTTTACTTACCTCGACGACGGCTATGCGACTTGCTCTTTTATAGTGGTGGCCACCAAACTATCCCGTTATTACAATGTTATTCTTATACGTCTATTCTTATAAGTGTTAGTTTGGGTTCGATCACACTTGTCTGATCGAACCTGTTTTTATACCTACATGTTATGCTTAGGCATGCTATCTACCTGTTATCTACCTGCTTGCTTTGGTTAATGCTATGTTTCTACTTATTCCACGTTAACCGTTAGGTATATATCATGAAGATTAGTGTATACTTAACTGGCTTTGCCTATTTACAGTTATGGGATATATGAGGTGATTACAATAATATAGTGACCCTTGGCGAATAGTTAGGTATCAGACGTATTTTCTGTTTCATTATTATTATTTTATTTTTATTTGTTTATATTATACAATCTAATGCGTCTAATACAGTTCAATGGTATTCTCTTAAATGTTGATTGTATATATGTGTGTGTATGAATGTATGTATGTATATATGTAGGTTTGTATATATGAACTTGGGTATGTATGTATGTTTGCATGTATGTATATATATATATATAATATGTTTGTATATATATACGGCGAAAAGTTTCGTGTATTTAAACATGTATTTAAAAATTGTTTACCAATCAGCCCCGTTGGAAGCGTTTTTAATATCTAATGTTCTGGTAGAGCAGCATTCGTTTGCGTTATTACTTTTCGTGATTCTCTGAACTCTTTTTCAATCGCTTAAATGACAAATCGCTCTCTTACAAAAGTGGGTCTGGGTTTCTCAGCTCTTTTATTAATCTAATTAACGATAACGTTTGTAAACGTTTGTCCATAAGAATTTCTAAAAGTTTTCGAATAGGTGTTTAGAAGAATAAGCTACCCAAAAGCTTCTGTTTGGTATTCCATCTAGTCTCCGTGCGCTCTTCTTTTCCAAGGTTCACCATGCCAACAAGATTTACTCCATTATAATCATACCCTCTGGTAAGGCGCCTGCTATTTTATATTATTTTATTATATGATTTCATCGTTCTCTGTTGTTGGAAACAGCTCTTCTACAGTTACACATGGTACAAATGTAGGTGGAAAAAAGATTCAGACGCACGCGGGCAATAGATATACTGCGGTGATGACGGACGAAAGAGTGGGAAGATAAATGCGAATTCAACTAGCAAAGACACCTACCGTCGCCCTTAACAGAGGTCTGTAAACGCTCTAACAGACCTTTGTTAATTAATTAACATTAAGATGTGGACTTGAGACACTCCTCCGTCCATATTAGTAAACGAAAAATATTTTAGTGGACACCTAATTAATCTATATAAAAATGCTAAATAAGGTCAAATTGGGCTTTCCAGAACTATTTTTACTAAATTTTTGAAAACTACATATTTTCAAAACAGTACGTGGCCTATTAACACTAACAAAAAAAAAAAACGAATGCAATTTCTTTTTTAATAGATTCAAATTCTATGTTTGCCTGAAACATAAACAATAGACAAATTCAAACGCTTAACACGCTCAAAATTCCATCCATATTCACCTACATTACATGAATTTATACAAAAATATCTTTCAAACAAGCTAAACGAATTCAAATGCTGCTTTTAGGAACTTTTTTTACCATTTTTTCAGAATTTGGTATGTTAGCCAAAAACGGCCATGGAGAAACACTCAAATTTAAAACTCCAGCGCGGCCAAATTAGAAAATGTCACGTATATTTACCTACATCACGTGAATCTATATAGAAATACCTTTCGAATGAGCTAAAGAAATTCAAAATTTTCCCTCGAAATTCAAGTCAAAATTCAGCTTCTGGATGGGCTATGCACCGGCTATGCATAGTTATGCATGATCTATCCATCGTCTTTGCATGCACCTCGTTATAAAAACAATTAATCCGGATAGTTAGTCCAATTAAAATCGACTTTTATCGTAATGGCGAGTTCTTTATCGTGATGGCGGGTTCTTTATATATCAGAATTGAACAGAAGAGTACATATAATTATACCCACCACTCAAGAATGGGGGTGTACCCATTTTTTTATACCATAAAGTATATATATTCTTGATCAGCCTCAAATTCTAAATCGATTTAAGTATGTCCGTCTGTCCGTCTGTGTAACGTCTGTTGTAAATCTTCTCCTGGTCGCACGAATTAAGCAATCGACTTGAAATTTGGCAGAAACATTGGAAATTCTTCTCAAATTGATCAGAGCAGAAGCCCGCAGTGGAGCATAAACTGGACGCAACTCCCATTTTCTCAACAACAATTTGTGGATTTTTGCTTATTACTCAGGAATTATAAAAGCTAGAAGGCCGAAATTTTCCACATTTACTTTACGAAACACCGTAGTCTTTAAGTGCAAAAATGAAAAAAATCTTTAAATATTTTTTTCACTTTTTTGAGATTGTGTGCTTATTTATCATAACGCAAGCAAGGCAGAGTGGTTAAAACTATTTTGAACATTCCTCAAATCAAGATACATTATCTTCCCAAAAATTGATTTCTAAAATGGATATGGTAGGTTTTTTCTTCATATTACCGGCGATGTGGATATCAAATAAAAGAACTTGTAGAGTAGAATGAAAAGAAAGAAAAATTGAAATTTTACTAAAGAAATGGCAAATTTCTGCTCATAAATCAGTACAGATTTTCGTCAAATTTTGTCCATGTCTTTAATCCAAATTTGCATTGAGTTGGTGTAAAATACAACCTATTATAGCATTGTTAGCTTTTACAACAACTAAACTAAAATTTGTTGGTCATATAGGATAACCTTAGTGCTAAGTATTACTGTTTTTCAGGAACCAACATGAAACATTTTAATTTTTATTAAAAGAATAAAAATTTCCGGTTACATAATTTAGGTGTGAACAAGTAAGAAAGTTGCATTCGGCGGGGCCCGAACCCTACATACCCCCTACTTTTATACTTTTCGCAATCCACTCCCCAAGTTCTTTTATTTGATACTCGTATCGCTAGTATTATTAAGAAAAAATTAATCGCGATATCTATCGTGTTCATTTTAAAAGTAACCCATTCTTAGCCAGATAATATATCTTCATTTAAGGAGTGTACAAAATGGTTGTAAACATTCGGTCTTGTTTGCTTTATGATAAGTAAGCATAAAACCTCAAAAAAGTCAAAAAAAAAAACAGAATTTAATCACTTGTAACTTTGTGTGGACATGGCGGATGTTTTCCATTCTTGCACGTAAGGAGTAGAGTGCTTCGTAAAGTAAATGTGGAAAATTTCAGTTTTTAAACTTTCATAATTTCCAAGGAACGAACAAAACTTCAAAAATTTTTGTTCAAAAAAAGAGAGTTGCATTCAGTTTTGGCTCCATTGAGCGCTTCCGCTCCAACCGATTTGGCCCATTTTCAATATCAACTTACGTGCAGAAACTTCCAATGTTTTTACGAAATTTGAAATTGATATCTTCATTTTTGCGACCAGGAGAGTGTCAACAAAACACACCACACAGACACACGGACGGACAGACACGACTAAATCAACTCAGAATTTTTCACTGATCAAGAGTATATATACTTTGTAGGGTCTCTGAAGCTTCCTTTTGGGTATATATTTTAGAAAAAAACAAAGTGAGTATACTCCCATCTTACAGTGTTGGGTATAAAAACAAAGTCGTCCAATCAAAACTTCCATCAGCTTTTTAGTGCTTACGTCAATTGGTATGCAAAAGTAAATTAAGATTGTACGCATCTTTACAACGCCCAGAAGTATTTGAGATAGACCGATCTTTTATCATACCGATCGGTTCAATATCACTTTTTGAATCAATGTAAGATAAGCCCTAGAACCGTCTGTGAAAAGAAAATACCAACCATTATTTTCCAAATAGTGAGATTTCTCTGCGATTAGTTCTCTGAACACGATTTTCCGGAAAAGTTTAGGGAGTTGGGTATTTCTTTAGCAACGTGCATACAAAAGTCAATTGCGAGTTGTCATCTTTTGGTTTTTTTGGGAACGTCTTCGCCGAATATTGAATTTCTGGAGTTGAACAGTTTCAGGATGATTTTAACTTCACTCGTAATCGTATGTTGGAAGAAAGATGTTGCTGATGGGTATTGTTCGGAGAGCATATGTGCTAGCTCTGACCACTTGCTGGTAAACCAGTTTCAGGATATTTAGATAAGTTTTGCCGTTGTTGCCATATACGATGAGACCATGGCCGATTTTGCTTATTTGTTAACCCGAACAATTTACTTGAAAACGTAAGCCCCGAAACGTTAACTCTTTCCGCATTTTGAACTCGTAAGTTATTGATGTGCATAAACCGACTCACCATAACACACGAGTACTCCCTACAAATGTCCAATTTTTTGATTTCTGTAATAATATTTTAGCTCTTGAGTGATTAGCCCCATTTGAAATATTTTCCACAAAGGTTTCCAGGGTATTGATGTTAGTCGAGTTCTTTTTTTTCCGAAACCCCATGATATCATGTTATGCTAACACGTATACCGTCCCTACCAAATGTATTCCCAAAGTAGATTGGAAGAATTGTAACACGATTTCTTCCAGAAATTGTTTTCGTTGTCAAATAATCAATGTGGAGTGGAGGATCAATCCAGCGTCTAGCTTGTTGCTTTGCGGTTAATTAAACTTTTAGTTTCTACGGTGATCTACAAGCTGAAGTTTCCAATTCCTATTTCCAATAGTTTTGAGAGATTGGACAGCAGTGTAATGCAACAGAAAAGTTTCTATTTTTTAGAACGGGAGCAATCACCGAAAACTTACAGCAATTGGGAATATGACAAGTAGAAACTACTGTATTATATAGATATAGCAATTTACGCTTCTTTGATTCTAGTAATGCTTTGATCATTTGATATGCAGCACGATCGAAGATTGGTGTTTTTCCTTTTGCAGTGCATCTGTAAATAGGATGACCAGCAATTGGAGTTGTCTTATCTTCAATGAAGCTTTGGGGTAAGTTGCAGCAATACTGAAACCACACTTCCCCGATGTGGTTAGGTATCTCAAGCGCTTCAATTAGTGTAGTTTACTTATTCTGTTTCACGCAATCGTCACTGAACTGTTTGTTGTGTGTGCCTATGAATTGTTTTCGAGTGTTATTCATAGCTGAGAGGGAGATAGAGAGAGAGAGAAAGTGAGAGAGAGAGAGAGAGGGGTTGTTGCTTTTTCCAATTCTTTCCGAAATTGAGCGTTAACTTTTTGTGTAATAAGAGATTAGTATGGTGAGGGTATCCGATGAGAAGATGGCATAAGTTGGCAGTTGGCATTTGCCCTTAGCAAGGTTAGCTTGCTGTTCCATCAAGGAAGGAATGCACGTTTAAGATGATTCGTAAATTAAGTTGTAAAGAAGTTTGCAGCAAGTGTCAGAAGTGTTTGACACCGTTAAATTAATAACGATTGGAAAATGGTCACTATTACGAGGATCATCAAACATGAGCCACAAAGAATAAAAAAAGACGCAATCGAGAGCAACATGCTAAGTGTATATTAGAAAATGTACGATGTGTCAATAAGTGTGTCAGTCTTCCATTAGTTAAAATATATAAATCGCTTTGACAGAGTGAGTTTTCCAATACTACACCAAGAGACTGTTTTTCCCCGGAGCCCAAGTTGAGTTTCAACCCTTAAAGTCTCTAATAACAATCAGTGGTGGAGAAAGCGTGAAGGACGAGTTACAAAGTTATTGCTCAGAAGAGGATTTCGAAGGGGGAATATAAAGCGACAGCTTAGTCAATTATTTGTTCAAGCTTATTTCGACAGCTATGGCTTGGATACTTGAGTTTAAATTGGTGCGTCTATACACGATGTTGAATTTAATAAGGTAGCCAATTTCCCATTTTGAGAATGAATGCTCGTCAGCATTTACAATACGTAAACGGGTTAGCATTCGATTAAGAGAAACCTTGCTATGGGTTTCTTCAAGAGATATAAAGCTAAATTTAAAATCTCTTGTCAGAACTTATAATTGTTAACGAATCCTTTGGTGTTCCGTCGTAAAATTTTAAAATGTTATCATATTCGGTAGAACGAGTAAGTCAACATGCAAGCATCGACATCAAAGATGTGGATGCAAAAGTTATGGTTTCAATATTCACTGATAGATTCATCTACCTTACTAATGGAAAAATCAAAACTGCTATTATTGTGGTCGTTGTTTTGGATTTTATGTATTTGTTTGAATGAAGTCGGACGGAGAAAAGGTTGATGACATGACGAATGACTTGGAGGAATTGGTTGGTGTTGAAAGTAGCCGTGTCCTTGATATTGAATTTGTTTGGCTGATTGTTATTTGATGCTGTTAAGATTAAATTTGGGTTGGTTTCTTCAGCATTCTCTGTTCATTTGAAATTCATGCTTTTTTTTATGAGGATTATGACGCAATCGCAGCAAATGTAGCGACTCTGCTAGAGGCAAAATGCTTTAGTCCTTACTGTCCACGATGAACTTATCTCCTGCTACAGAAATTTGCCATCTTGATTTTCAATATGTCCTATATTTGTAAATACGCAGAGAAGCCTTTGTCTAAAGGCGAGTGCCGGTCATTCCTTACGGTTATGTTAAGGCGGGCAGTTAGTACATCTTGGATCGCTTTTACATCTTTTTTATTTGCAAATGACATTAATTTGTGTTTTCATGTAATCCGAACAAATTTTTTGTCCATTAAAGGAGCGCTATTTGCTGGCAATGATGGGAAGCGTTATTTTTTTTAGGTTTTTTTTTAGGAACAGTCTGTGGATCCGATCAAATGAGGAATTGGTTAGTGCTCTTATCTCGTAACTTCGGAGCGATAACGTGATTGACAGTTTGCCCACTAAAGAGTTGAAGGCACTCACTAGTCCAAAAAAAAGGTTATATACATTAAGGTTTCTTTTTTAAGAAATTTTTTGTTACCAGGGCACCAAAAAATAGCAGAAGCAAAAACACCGCCCCCACGATTCACACTAATTAAAGTCTAAGAGCGTCCAAAAAAAAATTGTGTTAGCGAGCGAAAAACAAGAGCATGTGTGGTATACATTCCACAATAAGTTTAAAAATTAATATTTCTTGTTTTACATTATTGTACACTTTCAACAAATTTTAAAGTAATGCAGAACAAAAGCGAGATGGCACGCCAGTTAAATTTAAGCCGATATACCGGCGACGAGGCAGTGCGTAAAAACGTGTTACAACACAGGGTGATGACAGTGTACTTGTCGCAGCATCTCTATCAAATCGCCGGTTGAATGTAGTTCAAATCCACGAAATTAGGGGAGCGGAAGTCAGTTGATGGACAGTTAGAAAAAAACTAGCCGAAGGAGCACTGACGCCGCGCAGACCAGCAACTTACCCGAAATGGATCCCAACCAACCAACAAGCAACCCTTCAGTTCACTCGGATCCATGCGAATTGGACTATGGATCAATGGAACGCAATACTACTTTTCTCTGACGAATTCAAGATAAGTCTTCATAGTAACGATGGACGGGGGATTAGTCTAGCGAAAAGCCAACGAACGTTTCACACAATACTAAACATCTGAACATGTCTCGAATGGCGGCTACTCGTGCACGTTTGTGGAAGGCATGTCACTGGAAGCGAAACTTGCGTTCATAGCAGGGCTCAATACCGACGATCGAGTAAGCGGATTGACTTCTTTTTTTGATTTATCGGCAAAAGCTTCATTTTTATATATGAAAATGTAAGATCACATACCTCTATTTTAGTACGCCAGTACTTGGAGGAAATTGATGTGCCTTTTATCAATTTCCGATCTCAGTCCCATTGAACACCTATGGGACGAGGAGAAAAAACGAATACGATCCAGACAACAGTCGGCTAAGAGTCTCGAAGAGCTTCGAACGTCAATGAAAGAGGAATGGAATAGGATTTTGTAAAAACACTTATTTGTTCGGTGAAAAATCAAATGGAAAGCGTTATTCAGGTTAGAGAAGGTAATATCTCGTATTAATAAAGGTTTCTTTACCAATTTTATTGTTTTATTATCTTTTTATACCTGTTCAAAATTGCACAAACACCGCAATCTGAAACGAGCGATATTGTCTTATTGCTATTGTAATGATACCGAAGGTCCAGGGTAAGCACTATGTATTTTTCGAAAGCAGTACTCTGGCTGTACTTTAATTTAGTTTAAATTACGTGTGCAACCTAAATTAAATTTAATAAATATTTAGGTTCGAAGCGAAGATGCAGAAGGTGTGTGATTTTTATGCTGCAAGTTTAGGTTAAAGGTGGCTTCCATCTAATCTGGATTTCAATGACTTTTTTTAAATGGTATCTTAAGCTGTCTTATTAAGAGAATGGTACGACGTTTTACAATTTCTCTTAAAACAAGTAAAGACATTATAGTCGGCCAAGGCCGACCATTAGATACTCTACATCACTAGTACAGCTCACTAGTGTCACTAGTATCGCCTAGTATAACTATTCACTCTTTTTGGTAATAATACAAAAAATTATACATTAGTTTCATGGAAAACCATATTTTTCATGAAAGCCATCCTATTAGAAGGCACCCGAAACGCTTGCTACAAATTATTTTATTTTTCAGTTTCCGTCTTAGACTTTCTGTCCATATAGGAGCTTGCTTTTCATGATAACTATTGTATATATTAGAAGCTAAAAACTAGACCTATGTCTAGTAAGGAGCAAATTTACCATACTGCATACCAAGTAGTAGAATATAAAAATAATAAATCCGCAATAGTAAATAAAATTCCATCAATCTTTTTTGCTTTTATTTATGTGTAGATTGGCTTTTCACGAAGAGCAATGTAGCTACAAAATTCCCCTAATAATAACATCTAATACATTCTCTTAAAAATCGTCGGACTGACATCTGTATACTCTTGCTAATTAATACAATATATACGCAAATGAACTTGGAGTGCTCGCAACACTCTCACTTTACTCTCTGTCGGAAACATACAATACAAGTTTTCATTAGCAATTTTTCGTTGTCAGTTGAACTGATGCTGGTGTAAAGCTCAAAAGTTTATCTCATGTTACGCTTGATAGGCAACCAGATCGTTGAATACGTGCAAATATAACAAATTAAAAGTTTTTTCAAGAATGCCCAGTAAGATCAAGTTTTAATTAAAAAAAAACTTTTAATGTTTAATGTTTTTTAATATTTATTCGAAGACACAAGTGCCGATGTGACAATTAATAAGATCTTGCTTACGAGTTTGGCTGCAGGCACAGCCGCCATTACAGGAATCTTAACATATGTATATTATCGCAAATATCTTAAACGAGATGTAATGCCAGCAAAATGGCGCCCTGTTGGTATACTGCAACAAATCAATATTTTCCCGATCAAATCATGTGGAGCATTAAAACTGAATGCCGATGAATTTATAGAATGCAACATCCTTGGTTTGCGCTTGCTAAGCGTTTTAGATCGTGCTTTAATGGTCGTTAGTGACAAAAGCGAAATGATTACTGCTCGTAAATACCCGAAAATGGTATTAATTCATACGAAATTAGTAGGTAATACTATTTTGCATATTACTGCACCTGGAATGGATACGCTGGAATTGGATTATGCTTGTCTAAGCGAATCAACACCTGGCAAAGATATTCATACTTCAGTGTGGGATAGTAAAGTCGATGCCATGTTATGCGGAGATAAATATGATCAATGGTTCTCTTACTATATATTAGGGAAGGAGAAGGGTTTAAAATTAGTATATTATCCTTATCCAATGCCGACCAGAAATACAGTTTCCCGTCTAACCAAGGAGCCCTACTTACAACCAGAAGATACGGTAAATCAAATTTACCCAAACTAAAGCGATAAGTAAAAATAATTACTGTAAAATTGTAGGGAACCTTTGGTGATGCCACTAGTTATATGTTAATGAATTTATCTTCAATCGATGATCTAAATACGCGCATTCCTCGGCCTGTAGATGCTTTACAGTTTCGTGGCAATTTTCATCTGAAAATGTACAAAAGTCAAGCTTACGTTGAAGACAAATGGCAATGGATACGTATAGGAGATGCGGTCATTTTTCGGGTAGTAGCTCCCTGTACACGTTGCATATTTCCAAATATAAATGCTGTAACCGGTGAACGCGATCCGGAAGGAGAACCGTTAAAAACCTTAACAAAGTAAATAATTGCAAAAATTTGTACAAAACAATGGAAGACATTTTACTCATCTCCTTAGATACCGAATGGTTACGCGTTACAGCAGTCCAGCTTTGGGAATCCATTTGGGTTTACGTGAGGCCGGCGCGGTTAAAGTCAATGATATTATTTACGTAGAAGACGAAAATGAATGAATTTGGGAAATATTCATATAATTTCTTTTATTACTTTTATGCATATATGCATATGTATATATATCTATATATCTATCTATATACCTACATATATATGGATGTTAATATATAGATACATAGATATATATAATATATATAATATAATAATATATAATATAATATAATATATATATATAATATATATATATATCTATCTATCTATATATTAATATCATATATTAACATCCATATATATGTAGGTATATAGATAGATATATATATATATATATATATAGATCTACATATATATGTGTCTATATTAATATATACATATATATATATATATATATATATATATATACATATATATATATATATATATACATATATATACATATATATACATATATATATATATAGCAATAACTTCGAAAATTTCATTCGGTTTTAAGTATAATAATAATAAAGTTGGGAAAATTTAAACTTTGGAAAAAAGAACAATAAAAAAAAAACAAAACTAATCTTTATACAAAATTAAAAATTAAAATCGCTGACGATACTATTATAAGATCATTGAAGACTCTTGCAGAAAATCTAAAAAGCAAGAAAACAAAATAATCTATCGTGTATACACATACATATATATGTATATATATATATATATATGGATGTATATAGATTTAACATAGGAGAATTATTAATAATATACATGTGTGTGTAAAAAAACTTGCAGACGGTCAGAACAAAGTGATTATGAATGCACGATGGGAGTTATTTCTGTCTGCAACCTTGCCAAGCCAGACCACTACATATCATGCTCGTTATTACGTATACAATAAATATGACAATCAGACCCAATACTACATAGAGTCGTACATTCTTCCAGAACATTTGACGGGCGAGATTGCGCGACGCTTTACGGAATGCAACAGCCTATTATAAAACAAACATATGATTAACAATTAACCTTCAACAGAGATCAAAAACATTTACAACCACTTACATTATTACTTAAGTTTTCAGTTTTATTTACAAGTAATTCCAGTTTTTCCCCTCGGTCCCTAAGATTATCTGAAATGAATGAAAAAAGGAATTAATAAGGAATAAATGAAAAAAGGAATTACAAACATATACTGCATCGTACACTAACCAATATTTTTAACCATAATGTCTTTTAATTCATCGATCTGTCCATGAACTTTCGATATAGCGTCTATTTCACGTGACTGGCTAAAAAAATTCATCTGGTTAGCCAACGTTTTAGAAAATTCTGTGTTCATTGCAAAAGCCAGGGCAGTGGCAACTTGTAGGCCATATGTTTGTATAAACTTTTGTTTAATGTCCGTCAAAAATAGAAATGCGCGAGCTCGTTCAAATTCCTAAATTATCAAAGACAAGTAAAGAAGCAGTTCCACAAATTACAGGCGATGGTTTGCTTACGTCGTCAGTTATACACATGTAGATGAGTTTGTTTTCGCAAACATAATGTATGAGATAGTCGCCGTGAGAATATGTCAGTTTATGGTTTTCTAAAGTGATTTTGGATATAATTTGATCGGTAACTTCAGCAAAATTACCAACGCATTCCGCATATTTGGCCAATACAGTGGTGCCACGCGATATAACTGAATATAAGATCGGCATGCTGACGACACCAAGGCTTTTACTTATATCAAAAAGAAGTCTGTAACAAATCTCTGATCGAATGTTGTACTGTCTCCGCACTCGCACTTTTTTTAACTGTTTTTAAGCCTTAATGTTCGGTTTGAGACTGTAATTTCGTATATAAATATATGGTTAATTTGTAATGTAGCTAATAATATATTAATTTTGTCATATCGTTTGCACAATCAGAAGTACGCATCAGAGACCTTACAAAATATAATTATTCTCCATCTGCGATAACTTCTGGGTTAACTTATTTATATGCGTCCGTCCATTGGCGGAAATCTTAAAATAAAGCGATAGCAACACAAAAGGCTACTGATAAACATATATATTCTATTTTCCGAAAAGTTAAAAAAAATTCCACCATTTCCATCAAATTTTGTATCACAGAGCAAATATGGTTTATATATACATTAAAATCGATCACAAGGTGTAAATATGCACATTGTATAGAATTTTGGTTGTATAAAATCTTGGTTGCATAGAATTAAATTGTAGCACACGAATTACTGTGTAAATACCATCGAAATTAACCCATAAAAATGGCCTAAAGACAAATACTGTCGCCTAATCTGCTACTGTCCCGATTAATTACTCACCACTTGGGCTTTTTTATTTCTTGTTTATTGATAAAGAAAATTTATTACAAACAACAATAAATTTCTTAGAAAAGTTATAAATATTTCTTGCGTTTAGCAATCAGTCAATTTACAGTAACTTTATGTAGAGTTTTCGTCTCTAAATTTTTTAATAAACTTTTTTATTGCATTGATAATCAATTATTTATGCAGGTTATCGTAATGCATACTTCTTTGTAAATTTTATTATTTACGGTTAGTTAATGTTGTCAATCTTTCTTCTTCAGATGACATTCAATTTTTTACTGTTATTAATGTATTTCTGTACTTAACTTTGTTAAAAGTGCGTCCAAGTTGATGATATTTCCAATACAACTGATTAGGTTAAAGAGATGCCATGCTACCGTAAATTAATATTCTGTAGTAAGGCTTGCTATATAAAAAGCGATGCTTATTATTTAAAAATGTTTATTTGCGATGGCTTATAACAATGTTATTTTGTGAAAATAAGTATTTTCGGCAAAACAGGGATAATGCCACGTTCCTATTTAAAAAATAAAACAAACAATGTTACTTTCGATGTAGCGTTCTACATTTACTATCTTTGTGTATGCATTGCTTCACGCTATATTAGTGTTGGAGTTGGGATAACGTATTTGACGAAAACGATTTAGAATTAATATAGAATTACCATTTCTAAGCTGACTCCATATAAGAAAACAAAAGACAACATAACAGCATAAGTAATGTAAGGAAAATTCCGCGTTTCTTAACGTAAAACATAAATAAATAAATTCACTAAATACTAATCTCAGAGGCAACTAAACAACAATAAGTTTTTAGTTTGGCATATATCTTGGCATACTTTTTTTACTTAGTTGCATCTGGTAATATAAATACTTATTTTTATTTTGGTATCCAAATCTCCGTTTAGTACAGAAAGTTTTTCTCTGCTTGTTCTAGCGTGATTGTTTTTATCCGCAAAGCAGAGTCTGGCATCATTTAACACTTCTGGAGATGTCTTTCCTATAACTTTCGTTCGCGACGAAGACAATAGTTGATATTGATTTTCAATTGTATATGAATGTAGTCATCACTTTCATTGCTATCATTTACGTTGAGCAAATAAAGCAGGAGAAAGCAGTCTAGGTTCTCCATCCAATGACAAATGGGAAATAACTAGAAATTCAAATTTTATCGTTATTAACGGACGTATTAGCCAATCGGCTGGGAACCTTTTTTGCAACGGGCATGCAAATGGTTCTGGCAAACTTTTGAGGAGCAATTTCTCTGAAAAATTCCTTCATCACCATAGGTAAAAATATGAAAAATTTGTTGGTGATTTTTGGACATTGTTCCAATTTCTAACCTCTTGTGGGTGTTTATGACGACAGATCGCAACCATTTTTTAAGCTTGGGCTCTCAATCGGTCAAGAAATATTTGTGCTAAATTTCACCTTCTTATCTCCACTTTTGCGACTTTGACGATTCGCCAAAAATTGTGAGTCAAATTGATCCATTTTCGAAACAGGTATATGCAAAACGTGAGTAATTTTAGTGTTAAAGGCTCGTTTAAAACACAAAACCTTCAGTTATGAAAATCCGAAATGTTTCCAAAATCGATGTACTGACATAAACCGTTAAGAGCTTAGTATATGCACAGGGAGCATACTATATAAAATGGAAAGACCTCATCGATAGTCTAACTTTTGATTTGAGTTGACGTATACACACTTGAGTTGACGTCATACACTTAATATGCAAAATAATTGACTGTTCAAACATAAACTAAACCTGCATTCGTTTCTTTATTAGCAAACGCTTATACGACCGCCCCACCGCGACGCATTTAAGTAATATCAATTAAAGCAGTCAATTCAATCAAATTTGATCTGAGGAATTTATCAATGAATGGTCCCTAAGCACCACGTTTCAAGTAACCATATCAAGTATATCGAGAGTACATGCCACAATTTCGTAATTTTTTCCCACCAAAGGTAGTTCTTAAGATGTATCAGATTTAAAAATCCTAAGGAGAAATGTACACTAGCATTTTAGATGTAAAAAGCTAAGTTTAAAGAATATCTTCAACGCGAAAAAGTTTCTCTTTTCGTTTTTTATATATTTTTTACTTATGGCAGTAATTAATCATGAATAAAAGTAAATGTTCATTTGAAACGTGTCACTTCTATCTTTTGGTTGTCCTGATATTTTCACACAATATCAATTTTAAGCAAAAGTATTGAAAAAGCATTATCAAAAAGAATACTATAGCAAAGTATATGATGTTATATGACCGCAATTTAATGAAAGATCATTGAAAAATTGATTATCAACGTAGTGAGGTGGGAAGTGATCACAGAAATAAATAGCGAAATTTTTGGTTTTTATGACTCAGTTACGAAATTATGCAACTTTATGTGTTTATGTAATAGTTACGAAATTTTACGTTATGAAATATGTCTGCGTTTATATTATTAACAAAAATATTGAAATTTTTGAAATTTCTTTTTCACATGTTAAGATATTTAATTCAAAATGGCAAATAGTATAGTGTAGTTACATAAAAATGTAAACATTGGCACCACATCGAAACATACACTTTTTTAGACAAATGCTTGTTTTATCAAAGTAGTCACTGTAAACATATTTTATATTTTATTTTTCTAGACATATCTCACGTTGAAGATGGAATAAAAAAATACATATCATTTAACAGAATTCAATACGTTGTGCTGCCACCCTTATTGCCATTTAACAGAATGCCATACGTTGGTGCTGCCATTAACGAATGCAATACGTTAGTGCTGCCATTTAACGAATGCAATACGTTAGTGCTGCCATCTTATCACACTTATATATGATTGCAGTAATCTCAATCAAAAGAGAGAAAGTGCAAGTTACAGCAAGATACTTTTAGATACTGTTTTGTATTAGGAAAAAAAAAACAAAAAATATATAACGAAAGAATGAAAGAATATAACTACTAGAATCTCTAAATTATTTTTGCAGTTCGTTCTTATGCAAACCAAAAATACAGATCCACCAACATGTGCATTAAGGAAGTATCTTTGTTAATATTTAACGAAAAAAGTGGGAAGAAGGGTTGTTGAGCATTAGCAGGGATGATCACTGTGTGAATATCCGAGCTCATAAGAAAACGAGACTGACGGATATAAATCAATATAGCTGCGAATATTATAAATGGGCTGTTAATGAATTAAATATTGATTTACATGCATTAATTTATGTCGAAAATTACGAACAGAAGGCTTATTTGTACTACCACCCCCACCACCACCACCAACACCACCATTTTTTCTACTCGTTTTTTAAATTATTGGTTTGCATTTTCGATTTAAATGTTTTACTTAAGTATTTTAATCAAATTATTTGTTATCAATAATATATTGCTTTCATGCGCTGATATATTATGAGAATTTGAAATTTGGCTATGAATGGAAATCTTCACAACAATGCATCCCAAGTAAAGGCCATTATGATTTCCTAGAAGAAAGCAGTACCTGCAAATTCAAAACATGTATGTAATGGACATCAAAAAACTATATATTCTTGGTCACTCACAGGATTTTTTAGAAAAGAGGATTTACTTCTTTACCAAATTAATTATATAATTATATAAATTTTTGTACAAAAATTAAAATATTATTTAACAGCCCTGTTTTTCTCGCAGCAATATTTGCAACTCTGAACCTTTCTCTAATTAGTTGTACATACGGAGCTCTTGTTAGTTATGTGTTGAAGTTTGATTCTTTGACGCACTTACTCTAAACGCTCGGCTTTGTTTTTTCGTATATTGGTACAAGATAGCCCAAATGCTTTACCACGTTTTTCCTCGGATGTACAAAGATTTATGAACTATTTCAAATAGCATCTATAAACATCGAGTTATTGCTAACCGTACATCTTCCATCTTTAAATCTGCTGAGAAAAAAAAGGACATAAATATAAAATTTAAATACAATCAACATTTCTGCAACATGAATAACAACACAATTGTAAATGGTACGGACTCACCAGGTTCGGCTTCAGGAGATAAGCGCGATTTATTAGCATTGCTCAAACTGATTAAAAAATATAACCTTAAGCAAACAGAAGAATTGTTATGCCAAGAAGCAAATATACGGTCAGAAGAGCTTGAAGATTTAGATGATAAGGAAATTAGCTCCTTACTTACCTCTGCTTTAGGGGACAACCAAGAGAATAACCCTCCTGGCATCACCGTACACACCGGTACAGAAAATGATCCAGAATTTTACGACACTGTCTTCGGTGAGTTGCGTAATTTTGTCGATGAATCTTTGGATATATATAAACATGAACTTTTCATGGTGTTGTACCCAATTTTGGTGCAAATCTATTTCAAATTGGTGTCAAATGGTTACGCCAAACCGGCCCGCGAGTTCGTTGAAAAATATGGTACAGATTTGGATTATTATTATCGTGAAGATCTGCAGAATCTGCTTTTAATTACGAAACGTTCGGATTTGGAAAATAATGATTTTGTTACTGCCATGGAAACAGACAAGTTTATCATACGTATGTCGCGAGATGCACATTCATTGTTTAAAAGACATATTCAAGACCGCAAGCAGGAGTTAATAGCTGATATTGTAGCCAAATACCTTCATTTTGATACTTACGAAGGCACAGCTCGCAGTAAAGCCCAGTGTGACGCTACTGCCGGTTCATTGATTGGAGAAGCTAGACGCCAAGATAATAAGATTCGCGTTTATTATGGCCTTCTGAAGGAGGTGGATTTTCAGTCGCTAACGACTCCTGCACCTACTGTTGTTGAAGAGGAAGACGACAACGATCCGGACGCTCCTGACAAACCTAAGAAGAAGAAACCTAAAAAAGATCCTCTTTTTTCCAAAAAATCAAAATCTGATCCGAATGCTCCCGCAATGGATCGGATACCTCTACCAGAGTTAAAAGATGCAGACAAACTGGAAAAACTTAAGGCTTTGAGGGAAGCTTCAAAGCGCGTACCACTTAACAAAGATTCACTGCCTTCTGTGTGTTTATATACCATACTCAATTCGCACCATACCGTTACGTGCGCAGAAATATCTGAAGACTCTTACATGATGGCTGTAGGTTTCACAGACTCCAGCATTAAGGTATGGTCACTGACGCCCGCCAAACTGCGGGAGATGAAAACGGCTGAACACTTGAAGGATATAGATAAAGATGCGGAAGATGTGTTAGTACGTATGATGGATGATCGTACAGGTGAGGCAGCTCGCACATTTTACGGCCACAGCGGGCCAGTCTACCGTTGCGCGTTTGCACCTGAGAAAAATATGCTGCTTTCCTGCTCAGAAGATACTACCATTCGGTTGTGGTCTTTACATACTTGGACTTGTATAGTGGTGTTCAAAGGACATCTCTTTCCTGTATGGGATGTCCGATTTTCACCACATGGGTATTATTTTGCTTCCTGCTCCTATGATAAGACAGCTCGTTTATGGGCCACTGATTCTAATCAGCCCTTACGTATATTTACGGGCCATCTCTCCGATGTAGATTGCGTACAGTTTCATCCCAATTCAAATTATATAGCCAGCGGCTCCAGCGACCGTACAATACGGCTGTGGGACGTCTTAAATGGCCAATTGGTGCGCTTGATGACAGGTCACAAGGGATCAGTCTATGCTTTGGCTTTTTCTACTTGCGGCCGTTACTTGGCGTCTGGTTCTTCAGACCATACCGTGCTAATATATGATTTATCTCACGGCCAGTTGGTCACCTCATTGGTACGACATACCGGTTCTATACACACGATGTGCTTTAGCCGGGATGGTACAATCTTAGCAATTGGTGGTCTGGATTGTTGTCTAACACTATGGGATTTCTCCAAACTTGCCGAAGATTATATAGCCCAAAATTCCAATGCATCGCATAATCCGGAAATCAATGAAGGTGACACTTATTTGTTGCGAGCTTTTCCCACCAAATGTACACCATTTTTAAGCTTGCACTTTACAAGAAGAAATCTACTGTTGGCAGTCGGCACATTTAAAGCATAAGCCAAAGTATACATGTTATCATAGATTAAGAAGATATTCCAATAAAACACCCATTTAATTTAAAAGAAATTTTTTTATTAATTACTGTATTCCATGGGCACACATTCTTCAGCTGCTACATGGGTAGGCGATCCTCCATCAATTAGTTGCTCATTGGGTTCACTATCTAACGAGGGTTCGTTACTAAACATTTCAACAGGTACTGTAGCTGGTGCTCTCTCTGCTATCATATCCATTATAGGACGTTTGGATAACTGTCGCTCAAGTTCGCTTGAACTTACATGTTGCGTTGTAATGAGTTGTTGTTGTTGTCGTTGTTGTGGCTGCGCGTCATCTAACTGTTGAAAAGCAGCGGCAGATTTTTCGATATTCGCAACATCGTTATTAGTAGGCGGTAAGACAATTTTCTTTTTTCGTCCTCTAGTAGAGCCAATAGTTGCGCCGTTAGCGTTTGGTTCCAATTTTCTCCTTCGACGGGATTATCATAAATATCTAGTTAGTAACAAATATGAAATTGATAATATACTTTTTTGTTTCTTTTGTGATATCATCTTCAGAAGATTCTTCAGTTTCATCACTTTCGGAAGAAGTATTCTCCGGTTTTTCATATTGAAGTAAACGATCCAATAAAAATGCACGATCTCTGGATACTTTCAGCAAGCGGCGCTGGTTAGAGCGCAACGCGTCTTGAAAAAATTCGTTCTCCTATTAAATACACATTCAATAAGTAGAAGTCTTCGGTAAAAAAACTTAACTAGATGCTTACGTAGATGAGAAACTTGAGTTTCCTCTTTAGATAACGGTATTGGGCTTTATAGTCGACCGCCGCGTTAGAAAATCTTGGCTGAATTCCATCATTATATTGGCTGTCACTCTCAGTGTCATCGTTTTCCTCATTCGGATCGACTTGATCATTTTGTTGAGTGGCCGTGGCCTGTTCGTTGGCCAATGTACGGCAATACCAGCCGTCCAGCATGAAAAATTTCCAAAAATCAAGCAATTTTAAACTTTTTCTTGGACGTTGAGTTAAAATGGTCAAAGCCAATAAATTTGTAGCTTATACGTCTAGATAATAGCAGTAGTAATTATTAGCAAGAAATTTATATAAAAACCAACAACAAAAATGCGGCCGTGATAGCTAAAGCCGATATGTTAAGTGTCATTGTAGATTGTTGAGTTGTGATGTAAAAAAAGTGTTGCAAACTTTGGCTGAAAACAAAAAAGTAACGTTGTAGGGATAAAATACGATTGAACGCACAAAACGAAAAAAAAAAATTTATTTATTTATTTTCTAATAAAGCAAATAAAGTTCCCCAAGATGATGTACATATTTTGCAGCAAAGAGATCGAGAAGGCCATCATATAACGTGAAGAAGCCAAAAGAACTCTTAACACCATCAAGTGAGCAATGAGACTCGCAGACTCGCTAATATTAAGCGCACTCCCAGCGGATTTACCCGTAGTAATAGGCACTTAATCGTAGCGAGAATTAGCATAACAAGACATTTTTTCTTCAAATTCCTTAACAAGACTCTGATCAATCGTCAGACGGATACACTCCGGATACACACGGATACACAGAGATTAATCTATCAAGTTCCGAAGAAAGCAAATTGAGGTTCCAAATTACTGGCCGCTGAGATCTCGTTACAGACGACTGAGACAAGATTTGGAAATAACATATTTCCTTTTAACGACCGCATTACATTTTTTCATTGTTAGAATCTTTTTAACATTTTCATTATCATCCTTGCCCAAAATGGCGAACGAGTTCCCCAATCGAGGGAAGTTCTGATCATAGGAATTATCACCGAGACATTCAAAATAGTTTGAGGAAAACTTTTCTTTCACTTCATTGTAGGAAAGATTTTTAATGCCCATAATCTTGTTGATATTTAATTCCCGCTCTCTGTTCGGGCAACACTTGTTTGGGGTGTTGCGTATACCGAACCACAGGACAGACACCTTATCGTTTCGCAACTTTCTGTACGTTTAGCAGACTTACCATAATTCAGACATCTGCTCTCCTTGGCTTCACAGAACTTCGACATATGCCCATATCTGCCACACTTAAAGTAAATTTTAATAGTCATTGTGGGAATAAAATCGTCCTTCTTATTAGGATTTCTTCTACGAAGCCTAATAGAAGACTTAATGGGAATATCGGAGGCCGCTTTGTCAATGATCTCGTTTACATCATACTCAATGGGGACATTGCGAATAACTTCGAATCTTTACGTGAAAGTTCTTGGAATATACGCTTTTAATTTTTTTTTTTTAGATCATTGTTTTTAACGAAGTTGTTAGCATTAAGAGCAGAGTTGAACAGCAATTTGTCTCTACCCTTGCTAACCATCTTTAGTTTTTTTAAACCGTTAATGTGAAAACATTAACATAAGATAATCATAAAAGAAAAGATCCGAATTGATGATCACAAGTTTCAACAAAAACAAGGAAATGGCATAGCGAAATACAGTCATAAAAATTAATTTCATGATGTGAGATTGACTTTGGCACCCAACTCAAACGGCATATTAATTACCGGGTTACTGAGAACTATTCAATCATTAGCTTCATATTCTCCTTTGGGAGATAAATCAGTTTCATTCCCAACCATCTTAAATCTCTTATTATTCTTAGTGGCATTCATATAAAAATCTTCAAAATCACATCTACGTGTAGTAAATAAATCCAACCCTGCCTCCATAGGGAGACAGGCTGATATTGTTGTAGCTATTATCAGACGGGGACACTTCCCAAAAATCCGGACGAAAAAATAATAATATATATATTTATAAAAAAGTAGTCTACAAAATTGCAAACAAAAGAATAAGTTTTCACTCGAAAACGAATTCACTAAGGGTTTATATTAGTTAATGTTTTTTATTTTAGTTTTTTTACAAAATTTTTTTTTTCCACTAACACAGAAAAGACACGTCAGAAAAAATTTTTCAGCTGCCGTTTGGTAAATGCCGACTTGTATCAAGTGTTGATTGTGGTGGGGTGAATATTTAATTGTTTTGTGAGATCTTTTCAGTAAAATAAAATATTTAGAAAAATTTCTTATTCTTCTTCTTCGAAGCTATTGAGAGAGTCTGTGGAGGCAAAATTTTGCCCCCTCCTCCAACATCAACCGATCTAGCTAGCTCAGCTATGGCATGTGCGACAATCTCTACATCCTCCGATCCTCTTTAAGTGGCACTATGAAGAGTGATCCTAAAAATAATAAAGTCCGTAGACAATGACTGGACAGACCTAGAGCACTTCACAAACATCAACTATGTTACATAAAATTTGGAGATAGGTTCTTACATTGCCAAATGGAGATTACCAGACATAATATGCTACATGCTACAAATGGTTTGCGAGTTTTCATGCAAAAAAAATTTCAGTCTTGAAAACGATGAAAATCCGCATACGTCTGTCCATCTAAGAGCTTCTCCTAATCACAGCTTATTATCCGGAACTGTCTATTCCTGAATACCAATGGTTCACATTGATCCAGTCCTAGTTATTTCCCCAAAGTAGAAGATGTGCGAAAGTTGGTTGATGGTTATTTCGCTTTGAAAACACGAAGCTTCTACCGCGAGCTACTCGATAAGAGGCAAAGGGCCATAGATACTGATTGTGAATATTTCGATTATAACGTTTCGTAGCAAGTTTGTTTTAAATAAAGTTGCATTTTATCAAAAAGCATAGAGAATTTATTAATATTTTTATATGAAATCATATATCTAAGTCAAACGACGAGCAGCTTCCATGAAATGTAAAAGATATTCCCTGTCGGAAATTTTTCTAATGAAGAAAAAAGTAGTTCGCAATCTTGTTGAGTTATGAGCATATATTCACGATTCTTAGGCGATTTTATTTCTTCTACGTATGAGTTTGATCTCTGAGTTTCTATTAAAATTCAAATTATTAACTATATCAGCTCTCCGCCGAAGTAAATTTTAATTGAGTTTGAAAATTGCTATGCTCTGCTTTTTTGCTTTACTTCGCATTACTTTCACGAGGCCAAGTAAACATCTTTGCAAACTTTTCCATTGATTAATATTGTTTTTTATCCAGCTCAAGTAGCATTTAATTTCATGTAAATATGTAAACTTGATTTCAAGAGATGCACACGAGTGCCAAGAATTTTATTACACATCAATGTTTGAACAGATCATCTTATCCTTAGTAATATTATTTATTTATTTATTTAATTTAATTCAAATATTCAACACACAATCCCTTCCAAGGCCAATTTAAGTGTATTGAAGTAAATGATAAACAATAGGGAAGTATCAGTTGAATTTCAACATTATCATTAAAGCATAGATTATTACTATAAATTCATAAATAATAAAACATAGTAGATACAGGAAGCATTTATACTTCACAACGTCAATTTAATTATAGATCATAAATTACAATAACTAAATTTACAAATTTACAAATTGCCTGCCCAACCATAAATTAAGAAATTCAATACCTTGCAGACAGTAAATACTTGAGAACGTGCCCCAAGCTGGTAGCAATTAAGGCATAATGAACGTAAACGTGTAGGCACGCCCAATGTTGAGAATGTTGAGATCGACATTAATGAGTACGTTGGGATGCTAACTCCAACACGGAGCTAATCTAAGATCACTCGGACAAATGATCAGTGATGATAGACGTTAAGAAAATACGTTACTCCAGCGTCAAAATATACCGAAGTAGTTTCACCCGAAAAGCATTGGTAGAGTGAAAGAATATATGTAGATCAAGTGGCAAGTAATTGCAGCAACGCGCAACTCGAAAAAGTAAAGTCCGCTTAAAAGAGATACATCTAATTAAAGGAATGATAATCTGTGGATTCCTGGTAGAACGCGTAAACGAAAAGGTAGAACATAGATGAAGAAGCAGGCCTTAGTTAATAACCTTAAAAAAGAGCGATAGGCTACGACTTACTGTAAATTACCCAAACGTACATCCCAACAGACGCTTAACATGTTTTGAGATATGAGCTCTTCGGCGAATACTATACACTTACCTTACAATATAATTAGGAACACATAGGCTGTGGTACAAGATATCACTTCCACGTCATAAAGAATCTGCGACATTAGCAGAGCATAAGCAAGTCTGTAGTTGATTGGTTACGACAAATAAGCATAATTGGAATAATTTGTCAGGAATGAAATCAACATGCTTTTCAAAGGTGAGGTGATGATCAGTAAATATGCCCAGTCTGTTATGTAAGTCAACAATCTCTATACTTGAATACCCAACAGGGATATTAATTTGGGACGGATTCTGATTCATATTACCAAAAAGCATAGCCTTGGATTTAGACAGACTTATAAGTAGAGAGCTTACCTGAGACCATTCAAGAAGTTGCCTAAGACTATAATTAATATTCGATTCAAGGAGATCAGGTTTACCCCACTCAGTACAGGGAGTAAATATGGCCTGCAAGCACTGGGTCCTATACGTTTAGAAAGATCATTAATATACATCAAAAAGAGTAGAGAACTTAATATAAAACCTTGGGACAGGCTAGAGTACAAGGGACGAAATCTCGAAAAAAACCATAAACGTCCACAAACTGAGATCTACCAGTTAAGTAAGAATGAATAAGCCAACAAGCACATCTCGAAAATCCAAATAGTCTCGCCAATTTTTTTATAAGTACCAAACCGTTAATAGAATTGAAAGCTATCGATAATCCCAAACCTACTAGAGACGTTAAAAAGCCCCCGTCGTATCTAAGTAAGCTGGTGGTATTGTGTCCACGACGAAAAGCATATTGAGAAGGTGAAATGAGACTCTGAACAGAGGAGAGAATCTGATCCTTAAAGAAGAAATAGTCTCAAATCATCCAAAGCAGTCATTATTTTGACTTTAGGAATGGGAACAACACGCGCAGTTTTCCAAGACATAAGAAACGCTGATTGAATCAAGATAGAGTTAATATAAACAAATAACAATCGAAAAATATGTGGGAAAGTAAGCTTAATAAAGAAAATAGGGATGGCACTGTTCCCAATGGATTTAGACTTAATTTTACACAAGGCTGCAAGATGTCGAAAATCAGGTACGCGTTTGAATGGGAAAGACCCATAAGATATCTTGGATGTAGGAGGGCCAGAATCATCACGCCTTTCAGTGTATACAGCATCGACAAAATGATCGTTCGCCTCGTCATTCACATTACAGTGACCATAACTCTTCAAAACTCTCCACATAGCCATTGATTCCAGAAAATAAATTATCACTTTTTCTTCTTAGCTATGTTGCGATAACAACAATAAATTTTCCAGTTTTCCTCAGATTGAAAATCGAAAGGTCGAATAGGACAAATCTCTCAACGACGTTGCACATCTGATACGCCAATCATCCAATCATCAATACCATTTATGATTTTCTTCCTAACAAACGGGACAAAGGTGAATAGTGATTCAATGAAAGAACTTAAGAATGCCGCTTGTAACTCAACATTCACGGTCCTAAAAAAGGAAGGTGAGTCAAAGTCAGCTGTATAGAAAGGGATTCCAACCTAATCAATTTTTTTGAAGTCTACTTCACTCTAAATACAGAGGGAAATTTTTGCATTTAATGCGAAAGCCAGCAAAGACTAACGCATGATACGACATGGAAGGGCACTGCACCTCGTCACAATGGTGAAACAAAATACCATCACTCACCAAATAGAAAACCCGCAACGAAGTGGTTCGATCTCATAAGATTGGCCTCAGCTATCTTAAAAAGGTCACAGTTAAAGTCACGAACAATAATTATTTTATTTTAATAATTATTTTAGACTTCTTCAACAATACTTCAAAATGTCTGGTTTCAAACGCGTCCAGATTCCCATTTGGCAAGTAGACAAGACCAAAAAGAATCCTAGCATCACCACCACCAAACTCAATAAATAGAGACTCACAAGCCCCAATATTTGAAAATAAGCTTACACTTAATCACACTAGATATACAGATACACACACCGCCGACTACGAAGCCTTTAATTCGTAACAAGGATATAGCCTGGAATATGAATTGGGCGGCTAAAAAAATGCAGTTTCAATCAAGTCTCAGAGATAGCAATCAAATCAAATAATAATATTTGAAGTAGTTCGTAGCAATAATTAGCCTCAAAGCCATAATTAATATAACATATATAAATCAATATAATTCGTTTATTTTAATTTACCAGCCAAAAGAATCGAAAGTCGCATATTCATCAATCAAAGTTAGACTTCAGCCATAACTATCCACACTTCAAGCATTGGAGTTACACTTTTTGTCCAAATTAAGCCCGGATTCAATTCAACGCAGCCCTGGAGGTCACACCTGATGGTCGTACTATCCAATAGGGTCAACATAGCAAACCTTTTCACTGCATTGGTCACCTTGTATTTCATAATCTTCCTATCCTGCCGAAGCTTGGAACATAGAGCGTTTCCCCCAGCAGCCGGACAAAGATCATTGTTCAGATATATGCGACCCCTCGACGCTTCATTCGGAACATTTGAATCATCAATACAGTCAGAAGCCCTGAGAGGACGGATTTTGTCTCGAAGCCCAATTGAGTTAAGCTTCACCAGAATAGATTTATTCCTATAGTATGGTATGGTAGTATGGTATAGGAAGTACAGTTTACATCGTGGACCTACATAGGGACGGCTTAAAAGGGAGATAATTTAATTAATATCCCAGGAATGTTCTTGAGGCCTTCAGGCAAACCTTAGATGATGAAGTCTGGCGTAGATGCAGGCCAATAATTTGGAGTCAGTGTTCTTTTGAACTTGTTGTATTTACTTGCTGCGCTTCTCAACATCAGCTCCAAGTCTATTGCTTCGTAGCCGTAGTTCGGTCCTTAAAACAGCTGAAGCATTTCCCATTCCTTTATAAATTACTCCAGTCTCCCAGCCAGGTCATTGAACATTCAATTAGAATAAGTCGCCATCAAGCCGGAAGGGGCAGATGTTGGAAGTTGCCCTCAACTTTCGCTATCACAAATTTCTCGATCCAACAAGTAACTTCTAATTGCTCAAAATTTATGGTTATTATTCAAAAGTTACTAATGTCCTGTACTTATTGT
Organism: Glossina pallidipes; assembly: GCA_000688715.1. NCBI lineage: Eukaryota > Metazoa > Arthropoda > Insecta > Diptera > Glossinidae > Glossina > Glossina pallidipes. The sequence continues at coordinate 165,035 of KK499958.1, forward strand.
AGTGAGACTCAAATTAAAAGAAGACCACAATTTAGGTCTGCTAAAACTGTACAAACAGATCAATTCACCACAACCAATTAACCTTTTACTGAAATTTATAACCACCTGTATCTAACACAAAGTGTTTAAAAATCTAATAATTCAAAGTTTCTGATACACTTTATGAACACAAATCAAACAGTTTTCATGCTGTCGTTGGAGTTTTAACAACCAACCTCAGCATGTTGCTCAATTTAAAAAAAAAAAAAAGGAAAGAATAAAAAATTTCATCATCAAGCGGTCAACAATTTGAGAATTAGATAGAGAATTAGAATACAGAATAAAGAATTATTATTCTTAAATTACGTTACTGGATTATGGGCCTAAGGTGAAATATACAGGCCTAATCAATGTTTTCTTTTTCTATAAACCAAAAAAAAAAAAAAATCAAACAAGCGCTCACGTCAACGTGCCCAAAGAGAATGACATTAGAAACAGTAGAAATCCACAAAGACGTCGATTTATTCACTTGCGTTTAATTGAATTGCGTAGATAAGCAATTTTGTTTAGTAGATGTTCTACTTATCTTTACAGTCGGGTACATAAAATGGAATAAATATAAATATAGAACTTTTAAGTAGTATTTTCAAGCGTGCAAATTATCCATTAGGAATGGTGTATCATCAGGACCGTAACGTGTTAAAGGTACATCATAAGGCAGAGGAAATGGTGGTACGTCATCTCTTACGGCACCTAAAGGAAATGCATCTTCACCAGTCTAGAAAGAGGAACAAGTTCATAATCCATTTTCAGTTATATATTAAAACCGTTGAACGTACAACGAAGCGGGGCAAAAATAAAACACCGGCTTCATAGTTATGTATACGCAAAGAGGGTTATATATTAACATTCTTATTGAACGCCCCCCACGCAGCTTTGAAGAGATTAGCCGAACTAAGTAAAAACCAATAGATGCATTGAGCCTGTAAATCATAACGTGCATAACTTTTTATATGGGGCATTGCTTGAGAACGGTGTCGCAGTTTAAATTAAGTTTTAACCAAGGTTGCTTGTCGTTGGTGCTTTTGCTGTAGGGTAAACACCCACCACCCAACATTTCATCGTGACTTCGACTAACATTTCCAAAACTGGGATAAATCATTTTGAAAACAGGAAACTGACTCACTCCCAAAGGCACACAATCTTGCCGTAAGCTGTTAAGAAAATCATGTTGTACCCAAGCTTGTATATTAGCACCCAAACTACCGATGCTGGAACTTTGACACACAATGGGAATCTTTTCCCCAACCGGTGCGCAATGTTTTTGCAGGAGAGAGCTGACACGGGCATGGCCCCACGGATGTCCTCTTGGCCCCTCACGATGACCACCCGGTACTGACCCAATAAAGAAAACGCTGAAAGACAATTTTAATAGTTATAAAAACGCTTTATATCGAAACACCGCGCCCACTTGATGCTGCTGAAATCGGCTTTACGAATACGCGCTATCCATGGCTGTAGTTTGGAAATTTGATACTCAACTAAATAGAGCATTAGATCCTGTCGAAAATTGGTAACACTATCTCCGGCCTTAGTATCAACTCCTTCAGGTAAGGATGGCAAGCGAGGACTTATCCATATACCCTGAGTACGATTATGCCAATCGTCTTCATATAAATTGGCTGTAGACACAATCACACGCATGGAGCCGTCTATATAAGCAAATAGCATCATTTTCGTATGCGAGGTAGAAAATGGGGTAGGCATAGTAACTTTAATTGCCGTTACATTCGGTTTATGTTGAGAAATGCTTTTCAATTCGGGACTTTCATCACCATACAATACCAGCAAAGGAATATGTCTGCAAGATTTAAATCCAATTAGTTTTCGAACATTTACAAACTGCATACGATGTACTAACAGTATTCCAGCGAAATAATAGTGGCCAAGTAACCAGCCAATGTCTACCATAAAATTTATTTGTACTGAACTTTCTATTTCACCCAGACTTTCATCTAAAATCTCTTGTTTTGAAACATAAAATTAATACGCAATTGTTAAGATTTATCTACACAATAGCAAACCTTGGAAAGTAACGCTTAGTGGTTCATGATGTGTCAATTTAGAATCTGTAATTGCAATTAGGAAAACATTGTAAGGAGCTGCAGCTTCTAGTTTTTTGGCCATTTGGCCTTTTTCGACCATTACTGGTATATAATCTTTAATATTGTGCATAATTTTCTGCTTTTTGCTAACATTTGACTCACTGCTGGCTTTGACGCATGCAGCAGTGGTCGACGTTGACGCGCCAGACAAAGGAATCTTGCTGCATTTCTCTGGCAAGAAAGTTGAATTATTATCACTTATTAACACCGGGTTTTCTTCTTTCTTTTTGTTTGCCTTCGTTTTAGGGAAAAGCTTCTCAAGTAACTTCAACTGTTGCAAAATTAATTCAGAATTCTGCAGCAGTTCAGGTGGTATAGAATAGGAGTTGGTTTGCTTGTCTAGTCCGTTTTCATATACGATCCACTAAAATAAAAATTAAACAGAAATGGAATGCGAATATATTAATGCTAAATATTTTACAATGTGGATGAGAAAATTCTCCACAATGTATGGGATTACGTCGGTAACATTTTTCGGCGTATGGATAAGGTTTAAGATTAAGATTTTTCATAGCTTCTCGTCTTTTTTATAAACAAAACTTTGCAGGACTTTAAATGGAAGATATAAATGCGTTTGTGATTGCAGGTCGATAATGCTGCATTTTAAAAGGGTTGCCGATTTTTCTGACTGTATGCGTTCTTCCTAATGCTTTTGTATTGTTTTACACTGTTTTATATTTCATATTTAAAGGGCTCTTATAACCAAAGAAAGCAGCTTGTGACTTCATTAGCTATACCTTTTGAACTGTTTTAGATAAAATCAAGTTTTGTTTGAATGAGCATACATATAAACATTTTTAGACAGCATTATACTACATTATCTGTGTTTTTCTTATCAGAAAAACAACTTTCCGTTTACTAAACAAAAATTAATAAATGCTAATAAAAATAAGTTTCAATTATGTGATATTTTGAAAAATGTATATCATAAAAAATTATATATATTTTTGTATTATATAACAAGTCCATTTCAATAAATTAATGAAATAAAAAATTATTATTATTAAAATTTATTTAGACCAAATGAATAAATTCCAGAAATAAAAAATAAATATTCGTTCATAATTAAAAACATAAAAGTGAAGAAGGTGACTAAGCCAATATATATGAAAAGCAACAATGGATTGAAAAGAAAAAAGGAAGCTAATAGCACAGATTTCTAATTTTTCCTAAAATAATATATTGTATACATTTTAAAGATATCTAAGATTGCGTTATCCGTTTTCTAATTTTTCTAATTTCTAAATTGTTTAAATAAAATTCTTATCGATAAAAGTAGAAAAATACCAATAGTTAATAAAGAATCTTTATTAACTCATGCAAGTTGTCGTTTCTGGATTGTATTTGATCATAATTAATGCAAGGTGTCGCTTCTGGATTGTATTTTGATTATAATTCATGCAAGTTGCCACTTCTGGATTGTATTTGATCAGTATTGCCAGTTTAGTATTTTTATCTTTTTATAATACGCGTAATATCCTAAATCACATAAATCGAATTAAAATGTTTATTAAACGTTTATAATGTAAAAGTTGAACAAATTCATTATATGTTTCGGTAGAAGTCTATGGTGAGCACACATACGCAAAATTTTTACAATTAATCGTTGTTCTCATTCTCTTACATTACATTATAAAATTAAAATAGACGAATCCATAACCACAAAGTTCCAAAATATAAATTTAACAACCTACAACGTACTGTAACTCATTGATTGATTGCCACTTAGAATTTCCTAAGAACTTAAACCCATTTAGCCTTAAAGGAAAGGGTTTCAACCAAAAAATCAAAGTATAGAATCGTGTCTCGTCTTGAACATTTAATATATTTTTTTAGCTTATACAAAATAAATCCTAATACAACATTTTCATTTACGGAAATTAAATCTACGTAAGAGCAAGAACTCACGAATCTTGGCAACAATGTCAGTAATAAATTTCTCGTTCCTCTCATTGTGACTGAAGAAAAATATTAAACATTTTCGATTTATTAAGAAAAATTTCTAACACCCAATCGATCCGAGACTACGCGAGTTGTTAGTGATTACATAAGATCAAATTAGTTAAATTACGATTTATATATATAATAAGTCGTCTACCCTGCCAACATACATTCATTCAAATTGAAAAAAAAGTGAATATTTTCTTTTCTTGCAGTTCGTATCGTATGCCAAATGACTTGTTTGTGACATAAAGAAAAAATTGAAAATAATATTTGTAAAAAGCAAAACGAAAACACGCGTAAATTTTAATAATTGTTTTATGATTGTTAAAAGAAATTTTTCGAACAGTGGTGCTTTAACTATAGACATTAATAGGCCATAAGAAAAAAGGAAAAAAAATCGAAAAATCAAAAAACATAAAAAGCCAATATAAGAAACGTTTCGATGGTGTCAATGTGAAAAATCTTCAGATAAAAAATATTTGTTGCACAGCCATTCATACTTATAGTAACTGCGACATAACATGCATTCGCTCGGTTGGAGTTCTAAGCTAATATCGCGTGCATTGCGCAGCGGCTTTTCCGCATTATTAGAAACTACCACCAACGTTACTTCAAATAATGGAGGTTCCAAGTCTAGACCGCATTTTATATCAGTCGTTTGCGGTTTTCCGAAAGACTTTTTAACATCAAAATACAAACCGGGCAAATATGGTGAAGATTCATGGTTCAAAACATCAACTTCTAATGCGGATGTCTTAGGTAGGTGTTTAATAGATGCAGGAATGCATAGATGAAAAGAGATAAGGCAAACCACGTGTATCTATAGAGTATTTTTTTTAAAGTTATTACAATACTACGAATTTATTTGTTTAAAGGGAGAGCAGGTGCTCGTTTACACTAATGTTACAAACAACAGTGTCATTTTTTTCCCCTTTTTCTTTTTTTATGTCACGGAGAGTTTGGAAGTATATTCTTTTGACCAAAGCATATGCTATACGGGCATGCATATGCAGACTTGTCCTTCTCTCCGTCTGTGTAAGGTTAGTGATTATCATTCGTCATCATTTTTGTGTTTTGCTAATTTTATTCTGTTTTATCTATTTCTTTCGTATTTAAAGTATTATCTTTACGAGTTGAAGATTGCACTTGAACTGCATTTTGTAACACTGTCGCGTTTAAGTGCTTGTGCAATTTGATACTTTTTAGTGTTAAAAAAAATCTTTCTTCCAAGTAGGAAAAGCTATCAATGCTTCAAGTAATTCTATAGTAAAATGGATAACTTACGAGCGAAGACTTTATATTCCTTTCCTTTTCGTGAACTATCTTTTTCTATTTTTCTTTCCCTGGCTGTGCTACAACTGGGAATCACAGATCTAAGAAGTTATATCTGCAAGGTATTTCAACCATAAGCTAAAATATTTTAGTATGTCATGTGCTATGAATTAATTTCCCATTTTAAAAATTAGATTAAGTACGGAAATGCAATTTGGTGCAAATATTAATTTTCATTATAAACTGAAAAATAAATGAAATGAACGGACAATATATAGAAAGGACAGCCATATTTTCTTTTATATCCAAATGTTTATAACGTATTTGAACTTTATCCCCTCCTCCTTCCTCTTGTGCATATTATCACTAGCATAAAAGCCATTTAAATCTTTTCATGGCTTCATTACCATTTATGAAAATATGATTGTGCTAGATATCTTATCATTAATATTTTTGTATAACAATCCTTCCTTTATCTTATTAAGCGTACTCTTATAAGTATACATACTAATTTTGTAACTTTTTCTTTTATTTTTTCGGTGCATTTCATGACGATGATATATAAATATATGACGGCGTTGGCTTTTGTGCATTAGTTTTAAATATATATATATACGTATTTATGGTCGACAGAATACATACTCAATCGATTAATCGAATGTTCCTCAATATATATTCTGTCACTTTCAGGTATTGGGCACTATAAGTATGAATTGCTTTAATTTTACGAAACTTATTACTTAAGGAATCTTACAAATCACGACTGGTTCGATTGAGACGAAAATCAGGCACGATATGACAAAATTCGTTCAGGAACACGTGAACCATATGCCCCCTGGCTGTATTAACTTGCATATTATTTCTTCTGATTAACACTGATTTCAGTCTGATGCCCTTTCAGCACGAAATATTTTGCTAAAAAACTAGAAATATGTGCGTAGCTAGCCCTAAACAATACTTTTAGTGAAATATCTCTTGTCATTTTCCGAAATAAGTGCTTTCTTCTTGAAAAGAAACGCACGAATTTTTTTTTAAACCTTATACCTTTTACCTCTTCACCTTCTCAGCAAACTCTCGAAAACCCTTGCGCAAGAGATCGGTGTTGATGAATGATCTTAATTGTAAGATGCTGACCTAAACGGCATAAAAAGGGGTATGCGCTGCTTCGCCAAATAATCTATTTGTTACTTAGTAAATTTAGTAACGCAAAGGAACTCCAAGGAACTGTTGCATAACACTTGTAACTTTTGAACTACCTCTTAGAGGGTTGTATAATTCATGTGTTGAAAGCAAATATGGACCGCCCTATTAATGAAATGGACATAGATTATGTTTCCAAAAATTTGCGGAAATAGAGTTCATCGGGTTCTCTCCTGTAAGAGGGGCTGTGTTTGCCGCAAGAATGATTTTCTATTAAGAATTAAATTGCATTGGATTTATTTTAAAATAGAAAACATTCGCTTTTTGAGATTTTCTTATTTTTTAATGGAAAATTTCCATCTATTAATAATGTTTTCAAGAACTTGGTAATATATAAAGTTCTATTAAACAGGTTCAATAGAATATCGAAATTAGCTACAAACTCTTTTGATTCGGCCTTTCATATATAATACATAAAAGAAGATAATAAAATAATCATAGCGACTTGAACCCAGCGCTGTATTGGAACTTTGTATACACAGGTAGCAAATTTTATATTTGTTCATATTATTTGCGTATGTCACAGAAGAAGTTTCGTAAACTTGGCATACTTTCGCTATTGGATATGAAAGAGGACTCCACTTATATCGACTCAGAAGAACAGGTGAAATAAATTTAATTTAAATGCTAACAATATTTAATCTTTACGTGGTGAGCGTGTGTTCGACATATTTTTGAAAATAGTTTTTCCTTCTCCATGTTCGAATATATGCAACAAGTTTAATTAAAAACCAGATTTCCGAGTTTAAATAAATTTCAAATCGTCTCGATATCAAATCACTAGGCTGTGGCTACCACCTACGCCCCGGCTACCACCCTGTTACATGAGCACGGTACACAACCCTTGAGTAATTGGTCATATATATTAAAAAAACAAATAACGTTATAGTCGGGTAAGGCCGGCGTTTAGATACCTTACACGACTTCGGCTAGTACAATATGCATTCGTTTTGATAATGATAAACCAAAAATTATACATTATTTTTATGCAAAGCTTACTTTTCATACAATCCCGCATATTAGAAAATGCCCAAAATATAAAATGAGATCATCCAAATTTTGCAAAGTTAATTTACTTTTGAAAAATTTCATTATTTTTGAGATTTCGTCATAAAAAATTATAAAATTTCTTTCTGTATAAGGGTTTAGTTTGTATGATAACGCATATACAAGTTTAGGGCTAGACCTATGAGTAGACCTATGCGATCCAAATTCTCTTCCGTTAATGTTTTTGCAAATTTACTGCTATGGACCAATTTTCATCATGAAATATTAAAAAATAACCCTTTTTCTAGAGGGCTTACTGTTGATGGGGAATCTTATTTCCAAGAAATTGACCCATGTGATTCAAATTGGCTTCCCTTTATTTTTATTTATTATGCATTTTTGCCATAAAAGGGTTTATATTTCCTCAGAATCCTTATATACGGTGGTATCCGAAAAATAGACCTACGTGATCCACATTCAGTAAGGTTGATTTCCGTATCGATATTTATTATGAAATATTGAAAATTAAACGTTTTTACTATATAAAGGTCCAGTTTTCGTAAGAACGCTTGTACGAAAAAATGCTTCAAAAAATTATTTCAGACAAAACAAATTTTTTACATTAATTTAGAATGTCGAAATACTATTACCCGACGACCTTTATAGATAAATTTTGAAAATTGGATTTTTTTTCCAAAAAAAGTCCTTATATTGGGATTCTTTGAAAGAGTGGACCAATCCGAACTATTTTCAATAGCGATCACCCTTGAGTCAAAGCAGGTCAGTGAAATTTCATCAAAGTAATCTCGAAATTTGCGACCCCTAGGTTAAATACTAAAATACATGGATAGTTATCAGACTGGCAGACGGACAGACAAGCTTAGATCGATTCAGAAACTGGTTTTGAATCGATCGGTATAACAAAAGGTAGGTCTATCTTAAGACCTTATGGGTGTTACATACATTCGCACAAATTTAACATACCCTGTATAACAAGTGGAAACGCTCTCATTCATTACTAATTAATATAAATTTTTTCTTTTCTAATTTTCTTTGCATTTTGTTGCTATTTTTGTACGTCTTGTCCTTATTTCTACACTCGGCGTAATACACATACGAACCAGTTTTGCGCCAAAGAAAAAAAGGGCCTAAAGGGCATAACGGTGAAACAAACTTTGCTTATAAAATGGTCAGATTATGCAAAATAACTTGATAAGGCTATTATGCTAACCTGATAACGTACAAACAAAACTAGTTGAACAAATTTTAAAAACTTACATACGACAATTATTTATCGCTCGCTATTCAATCTCCATGTTTTTCTCATATTCATCTCGTCGCACAAGTAAGTGCTGCATGAAAATAGAAAAGAAAAATCGCTTCGTGGTGACGACTGCTTGACCACAGGGCAAAGGGGAAAGTCCATGTGGTAGGGTGTCTACAAATAAGTTGAATCTATATTATATTATTTTGGATATGAGAAGCGCGACTGGTGTTTAATTTAAATTTTACTTCCCATACCCACATCACAAGTGAGGGATGAGGGAAAGATGCCTGGTGGAAATAGCCAAGACCTAGAAATTTTATTAAGATAAAAAGTATCTAAACATAAATACATGCATTTAGTTGACCGTCATAACTAACCCGAAAATTAGTTGATACTCCCAGAGCCAGGCACACAACAGGCAAGAAACTAATGCATATTAATCTAAAACGGCGAATACGGTTTTACCTATCAGGATGATATAAAACGTCATTGCAAAGAAATTGCATTCTCTAGTGAATGTTCAGTCGGCAAAAGCATAACATTTACCGATTCGCCATACAGACTCACTAAGCTGCGACTACCACCACCCTATATCCCTATACCCTTTCTTTACTTCTTCTTTCTGGCCGCCAATGCGTTACATGATTAGCGGATTTTCCCTGAATGATTGGTTATTTAATAAAAACAAAATTAATCTTATGATTTATCAAAAGCGAATCCAAAGCCCCAATAATATTCATTTTTCCTTGTACGGGTGGTGTGGACTTTGTCTTTTCATTCTAACTAATACATAGAAAGTTTGTTTCAGACGCTGGAAATAGATGCTAATAAGAGAAAATTTATTACGTAAACCTTTTTTTTATAGCGTGTAGAGCTTTTTTTTACCCCCACTACATGTAAATGCAAAAGTAAACGTGTATATATGAACGCACATGTATGCCTTATTTACTCTTGGAACGTGCAGCAATCTGCACTTGTATTGAGTGGCTGGCTAGTCATGTCATATATGTCGGCCTTGCCAGATTATAACTTTTTAACTTGTTTTGTTATATTTTCGCGAAAATTTTGCGATCTATAGCAAATGTTGATATTCAATTTAGCACGAAACATGTAATAAAAATGTATTCAAAACGTTTGCTTGCACAGCAAATTAAGTTACACATTATTTTCATGCTAAGGCATACTTTTTATGGGAGCCAAAAAATAGATTTACCGGTTCAAATTCGGGAAAGTTGGTTTCTTTGTCAATTTACTACTATGAACTAATTTTCATTACGACATATTAAGAACATGCGAAAGCGTTATAGTCGGCTTACGCCGACTGTTAACTACCCTACGCAACATTGTCTAACCCAATTCTTATTTTTGCCATAGAATACCCCAGCCTGCTCTTTTCAAAAACTGCCATGTGGTTGATGTTTAGTTCCTCCACTATTACCTGACAGCTTAGAAATCCTACACCAATTATGGTACATGGTGGGCGTATGTAACAGCCAGAAGCGCCTAAAATCGATGAAAACGATCTTTTATTATACCGATCAATGTAGAAAATAATTCTTAGTCTGTCCGGTCGTCTGATGTCTCTCTATGTAAATTTGTGTCTAAGTTATAGGTTGCAATTTTTTAGGTGTTTTGATGAGATTTGGTGCAGTGACGTGTTTTGAACCAAGGACGAACGCTATTGCAAATGGTTCGGATCGATCCACTTTTTCAACCACTCCCCATATAATGCCCTATTCTGAAAAGTTATATGGAAAAAAATTGTAATTTTCAAAATATCTTCTCAAAAGTGGCTAAGTAATAGTATTTTGGCATTCGAAATTGGTATGAAACTTTATAGGGCAGAAAAGTCTAAATTTTATTATCTTGTGATGAAAATTAACCCATAATAGTAATTTGACATTAAAAATGTTATAAAAAGTACCTCAATTTTTGAACCTTTTGAGCGCAATCATTGTAAAGACGCAAGAACGCAAGAATTCAAAGAAGTCTAATTTTTAATTTTTAAAACTCAAGTGCGGTAGAGTTTATATATAGAGAGATAATAATAATAATAATAATAATAATAATAATAATTAGACAATGTGGTCTAGGGTATTTAATAGTCGGCCTATCTCGACTGCAATGTTTTCACTTGCTTTTTTATTAACGAATTACAAAAAGGGTCTGATGGACCTAAACTGGCCAAGGGGATCTATGCATAACTGCTTGCAAAATTTCCAAAGATATCTAAGAGCGTCATAAAAATTTGGTATGACTTGTAGATCGAAAAATTTACCAAAAGAGATTACTTTTAGTAGAGATATGTAGGAACATTGCAGGCATTTGTCAAAGAAATCCAGGTGTTTCGTAAAATAAAATATTCTGCTTTGATCTACAAAGATCGAGGAGTACAACACTCTTCTTCTACTCTTAGGTATGGGAAAGTAAGGTAACACCAACGGAAAAGAAGGGTCTTGATTGATTTCAAAACTAAAACAAAAATTTTTTTAGATTTGACTCCAATGTTTCTTCATTGATTTGCTGTATGCTACGGATTTTTATAAGTTAAATAATATTTTTTCAATAAAAATAACTTGAAATGTTGTACGCACATTTTTCGAAAGTAATATATAGTTATGTATACGTATAAGTTCGATAGCATTTCCAAGCGTATTAATACGAATATCATTATTACTCAAATACATTGCATTGTAAAGCAGTATTGGATATTTCTTATCCAATATATATATATATATATATATATATATATATATATATATATGTATAATATGCCTTATATATTATTGATTATTGATTTGTATCTCTCTACCTCTTTCTTAGGTATTCTCTGTCTATTTACGTATCTATCTATCCATCTATCTATCTATTTCTGGTGAAATTACGTGTATTAACAGAAGACTTGGTATAAATGAAGAACAAGTTAGAAAGCAAGTAAATGATTTGATGCGTTTTCGAATTCATAGTTGTTTTGAAAATCATCCAAAAAAACTTATAGATTGGGTTAAACATTTTTAACCCTTCACTGCATAGCGCGATGTAGGTCTACATGGTATGTTTAAAGAGTCATATCTTCCTATGTAGCAAAATTTTTATGTTTTTTTCTTTAAACTGTTAAATGCATATTGTTTTATTTTACTTTTAATTATTTTCATTTGATTTTTTGTCAAATTAACTTTAAAATTAAATAAAACTGGAGTGTGAACAATTGGCAACACTATGCATTCGAGGTTTAAATTTCAAACTTTTTTTTCTCCGCTATGTGCGTGCACTAAGTGTCGTGTTTATGAGTACTTGGCTTGATACTTGCAGTATGTATGCGTAACTCGTGTTTAAAATATATTACTTTTGGATAACAAATTACATATATCGGATTATGCACCTGTGGATCAATCTTATGCTATGTTATACTTAGGCTTTACGTAGCGTTTAATGTTTATTAAGCCATTGTCATAAGGAATTTCAAAATTTTGTTGACAAAAAAAAGGGAGAAATATTAAGCGTGTTAATAAATTTATTCCCCCGACATTGATCGCTTCATAAAACAGAACTTAACAATTTAAAAGTCTAAACTGCTTACAAGCTGTCGTTCAGTGTATATCAAAGTGTGAATTGGTGGATATCGTTTATAGTACTGCATGTTCGTTCCGTTCTTACCTGCATTAAACTGGGAAAAAAATCCGGTCGAAGCTATGGAAATAATTAAGTTGGCAGTTAAAAAATGATTTGCGAGATTTTCTTGAAAAAAATGTCAGTTCTTAGAAACGATGAAAATTCGCATCGCGTCCGTTCGTCTTTAGAAAAACAGAGCACGGAGCGCAGAAAGTGATTTTCAACTTGGTCTGGAAACGTCTGCCGGTTGCTGCATGTTCTCTACGCTTACCTCCTTCTGATTATCACTGATTCGGATCGATGCAGTCATATTTAGCAGACCAGCAGCTCTCCAAAGTTGAAGATGTGCAAAAACCACGAACTTCTTACCACGAAGGCCTGCGCAAGCTACCCGATCCGAGACCCATAGACAATGATTGGGAATATTTTGATTATTAAGTTTTGGTAATATGTATGCTTTAAATAAATTTGAATTTTATCAAATAAAATAATGTACAAAAAAACAAGAAAAATAACTGAATAGATTTTTATCACCTACGCTTTTATACCCACCAGTGTAAGATGGGAGTATACTCATTTTGGTTTTTTTCGTAATATATGTAACACCCAAAAGGACCTTGTCCAGTGCGAAATTCTGAATTGATTTAGCCATGTCTGTCCGTCCGTGTGTATGTGTGTTTGTTGTTGGCACATTCCTGGTCGCAAAAATGAAGATATCGAATTTGGTAGAAACATTGGAAGTTTATGGTTGGTATTCAAACTGGGCTAAATTGCTCTGAGCAGAAACCCGCACTGGAGCATAAACTGAACGCCTCTTTTTTTCTTAACAAAAATTTGTGGATTTTTGCTTGGTTATTCGGAAATTATTAACCTTAGAAGGCTGAAATTTCCCACATTTATTTTACGAAGCACTTTGCATTTTACGTGCAAAAATGGAAAAAATCGCCCTACTCACACAAAGTTACAAGCGATAAAATTATCTTTTGTTCACTTTTTTGTGGTTTATGCTTACGAAGATATATTATCTGCCTAAAAATGGGTTAATTCAAAAATGAATACGGTAGACACCGTGACTTGGTAGATTAAGTTTTTGTCAATAATACCAGCCGATGTGGGCATCGAATAAAAGAACCGGGAGAGTAGAATTCGAAAAGCATAACGGTTGGTGAGCGAAATTCAGCTCCCGCCGAATATAACTTTCTTAATTGTTTTTGATTGATTTAAACTTGCCTCTCTGTCTGTCTGTCCGTCCGTTTCTGTATCAACCCATTGACAACATATATTGACGAAATTTACACTAATGTGTTTTGGGCTAAGGCCCATTATATGATCTCTTCCTTTAAAACGTCTTTAGTATATGAAAAATCTTTTAGTTTTAAAGGATTTCTAACTAAAAATCACGCTCCCATATAATCGTTCCTACGGAATCTAAGGCTTTATATCACAAAAAAAAACGTTTGTTTTTTAGTACTTTTTAAAATGAAAACTGATCCATAGTAATAGCTTGTCATGAAAATTCAAAATCCAAAGTTGGATAATGTAACTCTAAACTGCATCCTACATAGAATAATTCTCGTGCCCACTAAACCTTTATATGACTATGAAATCAGTTTTTAATGATGGTGATAGATGAAGATTTTAGAGACCTTTGCCAAAACAATTAATTTTCTTAATTATTGTCTAAGGATTCTCATGAAAGGTATGCATGAAAATCAATGAGATAGTGATGCAAGGTATGTAGCGCTCGGCTTTGACGAAATATGTGTTTGCTTGTTTTGCTTTTGAATTTAATATTAACTCTTTCCTCTGCACCGGACGACGAGAGCACACGAGATTTGTTCTTCCCTTTGTTACACTCAGAAATGAACTTGAGAGGCGCTCTAAAGTTGTGGATACATTCTTGATCTTCATACATTCTGAGTTAATTTAATTTGGCTTTGAAACGTCATCGGAGTAAGCTGAGATTCGGTGGCTGCAGATGAAATTTGAAAACGGGCTTGATTCGTTCAAAACCATATCTTATATTAAGCAGAAAAATTAATCTGAAAATATTGGAGTGAATTCCTTTTTTTGGGTTTTCATATAATCAATAATTCAGGTGATGTGCCCTTTATCTGTGATACCTGTCGGGAAAGAGAGACAAATGGGATGGTTTGCCAAAGCTTAGTGGATATGTGCCCCATTGATAAGTGTTATGCCTTTAGCTAAGTATGGCAGTGAGATTGGAACTCGCGAATGCCGACTTGGCCGTCGTGATTGTTATCTGCTCACCTATACGGCAGCGCAATAATGAAAATTATGTGAAATTTACATAACAAGGGGCAGCAATTCGTCCAGCACCAGCTAAAATGCCTAAATTGTAGCTTATAAGAAATTTTCTTTTTTTGCTAAATCTGGCAAAAGTATTTATTAGGTGTTGGATATCAAAGATTATAATAGCTGAATATAAGTTTATTACTTATTCTCTTCTTTTTATAAAACCTGTCGCCAGCAAGTGGCTTAGATATATTTGTTATGCATAAAATTTTTGGAGTGGATACGTTCCTCATTACGATTTAGAAAGTATAGTTTAAGCTAAATGAGTGTTAAAGCGTTAAAAAGATATTTAGATTGTAAGTAAAGCAACAACAATTTTTGGTATATGAAAGTTGTTTTATATATTCAGCTTTAGCTAACGTACTTTTACATGCACCTAATGGATTCATATGCGAATATTTTCGCTAATGTCGTTTTTAATTTTCCCCCTACAACGATTGATCGGTTTATTCAAAGCCAATGTAATTTAAAGGGTCTCCGTTGTATGCTTGTGATAGTTATAAAGTGATTGACAATATTAGTGTAGACTATTCTTCAATGATCGCTTTAAATTTATGTGAAAGTGAAAGCAATTTATTCTTATTGAGAAATTACGGATGGACGAACGAAAACGGATAATGATTATGATCCTATTGTGGAATGATCCAATTAGTGGAAAAGAATAAACTCGCAATCAAGATCTCTTCATAGAAATGATGAGAAGAATGATCTAATGTACCATGAAATTCGTTAGGAATATTCAAATTAGTGACAGAATACAGTTCGCAGTTATAAAAATAATTAAAAAATGCAATAAGACAAGCGAATTGATATATTTGGTGCGAGAGAGATTGTAAAGCGCCTTGAGCTTGACCGTGATTCCAAAAATCTAACAAATAATATGTAAATAGAAGAAAAAAGAAAGGGAGGGAAGGAAAGGCATAGACTCGAGTGACCGGATTTTTATCAACATTGTTTCATGGCTTAAACTAAAAATGTAGTAATTTCAGTTTTGACTGTCATTCGCTATTAATCCGGATTCGCAGCATAGTGTTGATTAAGACAGAATTAGAGTTATTCTCTATTCTATTATTTATTTATCAAATCAGCTAGTCTTGTCGTACCGATTGTGAAGACCCATATAGGCTCTCCCGTCTGTTCGGTGTTTATATATTTAAAATAGCAAAAATCGCAATAGAAGCATAAAATTCCGTCTTGGTAAGATTTGACAGGTCAAGATCAGAGACGACGATGGCATGTCCACAAGTCCGAAAGAATTCGGAAAGCAAGAGCCTTTCCGTCGAAACATTTTCATCAGTTGGCATACTAAACCCATTTTTACATCGAACTCTTAGATGGTTTTGGAAAGTATTTGCGTTAAATTGTAAACGTACATTACAGCCACCGTCTCCTTATTTACTTTTTTCTTTCTGCTCCCCTCCTCGACGGACGTCTCATGAGTGATTGGCCATATGGTAAAAAAAAAATTAATTTTTTTCGGCGAAGGAACCTGGCTAAATTGATTCAGAACTGTACGCTGGTCCAAAATACATATATTTAATGCGATTTCTGATGCCCATTTTTGGCATACTTATGTACCTTCAAACAATCCTGCAAACATACTAAATAAAGGATACGTTACATAATTTATATTTCATTTATCATTGAAAGCTTCTCCATCTACTATCATCTAACGAATTATATGGATCTGGCGGTAGAGGCAGAGATAAGTCTTATCGCCAAGTATTTCTCCAATGATGCCTTGGGATTGGTAAATGTACTACAGACACTAATCGAGTACACACGTTTCACCCTATGACCTCTATCTCTCTACGCTGTGTCTTTTAAAACGTGGCCACATTGCAGGTATAGGGAACATCTTCTGAGTGGTTGGTCTTATATAAAGAAAATAATAAAAAAAAGAATGAAATTCGAAGCAAATTATTACGCTTAGAAAGTCCTCAAAAACATCAGAACTTCAAAATATAAGTACAATAAATGGAAAAAGATCAATTTGAAGACCAATCCCCTGTCGTGAGCATTCTTTGTGCCAATCACCCAAATAGCGTACAAACATTTAGTACGAAAAATTTCCCTAATTTATTTTACACAATAGTATATGAACACCACATGCGGTGCGATGGTATATAAAGCTTGTGTGGATGCGTGCAACATACAGAACGACTTGAGATAGACCCATCTTTTATTATACGTTGTTGCTAGGTCTGCCCGTTTGAAGTTATACCATGTAATTTTGTGTTCAACCGACAGGTCACAATTTTGGAGTAATTTTGATGAATTTTGATAAATCCGACGTGTTTTGATCCAAGGACCACGAACGCTATTGAAAATAAAATAAAGATTGGAACATATTTTCGATCACTTCCTATATAAGGCCTTATTTTAAAAGGTATTTATATGAGTATGTGCACTAAGCAAAATGGCGTACGGTATTTAATAGTGATCCGGGCCGACAATGATGCTTATACTTATTTTTGCAAAACATTTTAAAGCATTTGAGAAACGCTGACTTTTTCAATAGATAAAATATATAGTGTAAACAAATGTAAGTATGGCAGAGGTATGACATCAGAGCAAAATGTGTAGGCGCATCTGTATATCATTTCCCTTCAATTCAATTTAATTGCGTTTGGTATTAAAAAAAAACTAAACCCGTTTAACCTGCACGTGATGTTCAGATATTATAATTGTAAAGATGATATAAATTGTATTTCAAAAGTTCATCTCACTTATTGTTGCACTCGAAATTGTTCACTGTCTCTATCTCTCCCTGCTTCTGAGATTTCACACTTTGTCAAATCAAATTTCATTTTCCGGATCAATTCCAAAATAATTGATAAGTTTCTATATTGTTTTCACTAAGTGTAGATGTCTGTACATGTGTTCGAGCAACATTTGTGGCAACATATCTGTGGACTCATGATCAAATGAAGAGAAAGGGGGAGGGGGGATATAATAAATTTAACTTGTTCCCCGTTTATAGATAACATTCGTGACTTCCATAAACTAAATGAATCCTTGACCTTGCACCTAAAATGTCTCAGCAACGCACGTCTACTGTCGTATCTAAATAACACTAAAAAAAAAAATTGAAGAATTATTTCAAGCCATTGTAGATGCTGGCCATATACTTAGCGGAAAAGTGCCGAAATTATTCAACTCAAAGGCGGCTTGTTCGTCCCACAAAGACAACATTTCCAATTCACAATCATTTACTACATGATATGTTAAAAGTTAGTGCAAATATTTCGTAAAGCCGTTTAGAAAAGACTTCATAACTTTTAGGTATTAGTTCGAGAAGGATGGCCATTTAAAAATCACCTTAAAATGATTGTAATCATCATCGACATCCTGTCAAGTATACACATTCCCGATCAGGGTAAGATTACAAGTCGATTTAGTCAAATCTGTTCCTCCGTCTGCCCGTCTGCAGTCGATTGTTGGATCACTTAGTTTTACGAAAGCGACGCAGCCAAGTGGTGCAAAAAAAAACCCCACACTCTGACCGATATCTGGCCAAAATTAGTGTATAACTCGTAGGTTTTTTATTGGTGAGGATCGACCGCATACAGCGAATGGCTCAGCTACTCATGGACGAAATAGTGCCAAGAATTCTCGATACATTCAGGGCAAGTGTTCTACAGAGATAAAAGAGATATGTGCATCAATTAAATCATTCGACAAGACTACATTGTTTTCTCACCTACTCCTGTATACCGCGCAACACACTACCGCGACTCGTCGGTTTTTAATCGTGTTTCTCGCTCTTACAACAACCTACAGTGCAGTGGCCTTTCCGGCCGCACTTGATGCCTCTATTTCCAAGTAGAATGTTCACAAATACTACTCTCTTCCTCCACCCTACTCTCCATATAACCCGTTCTAATCACCACCGTGCTCGCACGTATAGAGAACATCCTCTTAGTGGCTGGTCATACAAAAAAAAATAAATAAATAAAAATAAATAAAATGTGCATTAAACGTATACTAGGTTCAACTAGATGATCATGGCAAAAATGGTTTCGACCGAAGAGCTGATACTGTAGACGCTTGAGCTCGCCAGATACTGCAACTGATCGAGACCAACTGTCATTCATCATCAATCAGTCTTACATTTCTTATATACACGCGATTGGGTAGATCATATGCTTGAAGTATAGGAGGAAAGACTGGTCAAAGGCTTAAGCCTCATGCGGGAGAGGCTTGCAAATCTTGACGAGCGCTTTCGACCGCGTACGGGCAAGGTTTGTTTAAAATGCTTGCAGAAAAATACAGAAAATGGACGTCCAACAATCTCGACACTCTGTCGACAACAGCTTCTGTATTTTTTTTTACAAAATCACCTCTAGTTTGCGCTTCGGTACATGCTTTTAAATATTCCGTATGATCGGAAACCCCTGACGAAATGTGTCGGTCGTATGGTAAATTTTATTCTAGATACTTTCAATTAAGTATATTGCAATATAATCAAATATGCAAATGCGCTAAAAAAATGAAATCTTGATATCTGGCAAAAATCGATTCAAAAATTTTGCAAATATTTTGGTTTAGAAAAATTCTTCACAAAAATACAGAACAATAAAAAAACGAAAAATAAATGATTTTTGTATATTTGCTGAGAGAGACAAGCGTCCAAGATGATGTCAAGTCTCTAAGCGAATACAATTTAAACGAAAAGTAAATTTTATAATTTTTTGCCTTTAAAACTCTTTACAGGTGTTGCGGATGGTGTTGGCGGTTGGCGTAGTTATGGCATCGATCCTGGCGAATTTTCATCATTTCTTATGAAAACGTGCGAACGTTTAGTTCATTGTGTTAATTTCAATCCGCAACGACCCGTTAATCTCCTAGCTTATAGTTATTGTGAATTGTTAGAACAAAAGAAACCCATTTTAGGTAAGTACCTGTTTGAGAACACCTTGAGAATATTTGTTATATCAGTGCGTTTATGAAATATTTTTCCGAAAACATTTGCTTTTACATGTATGCTTGCGATGCACGCTCCAGCAATAACAATTAGATTTGTGTGTTATCATCATCATCATCGATGCCTCACGAACGAACGATGTGCTGTATTGCTGTTTGTGTTTCAGCGGTTTTATTATAGTTCTAAACTGGTTTTCGGAGTGAAATGAATCTTTGCAGAATGTAGAGTACAGAGTGTTGTATAGATTAGGGTAGGGATGATCTCTTTCTCTTATTATAAGTTTACACGAGATTTTAACACTTTGGCCGTTACACTGATAACAAGGTGTTTTTATTTGTATGCGCGATTTTTGTTGTTGATCTTCACTTTGTGTGTGTCCGTGTGCGTATATATATATATATATATATATATATATATATATATATATATATATA
>KK499958.1:185237-215172 GCA_000688715.1 Glossina pallidipes
CCTCTGTGTGTGTGTGTGTGTGTATATATATATATATATATATATATATATATATATATATATGTATATATATATATATATATGTATATATATGTATATATATATATACATATATATATATATGTGTGTGTTTTTGTTATAAAATTCACGTGGGTTTGTCTATATTTTGTCCCATTCTAATGAAATTGATAACAAAAATGTATGTGTGTGGTTGTGTAACAATTTATTATTCATATTGACGTAGTACTTAATTCAGATTTCATTTCAATGTTTTGATGATTTGAAACAAAAAAAAAAGGGAAAAATAATAAAGATTTCTTTTGATTTTTCGCATTCTTTTGTTTGCATGAACTATCCACTTGTTTCAGATTTTTTTTTTTTTTTTTTTTTTTTTTTTTTTTTCCAGAAAGACTAACGTCTACGGATAAATCAATCTAGGGCGCGTCACTTTTTCCAGATTAAGGATGCCTAACTCTTTTTGGGCCATAGCAACCCGAGCGCCGTCGTACTGAAAAATCACAATAACACGACGATTTTTGGCGTATTGGTCATTTTTCTTTTTGGCTCGGTGGCATTCCAACTATCGTAAAGCATCCATTGTTCATCATGACTCAGCAGCAGTAAATGCTCTTTATTTGGTACAAAACTTGACATATCTTCTTTGTTAAGAAAAGATATTTCTGGTTGTGATATGTGTTGGTATTATGATTGATTTTTGTTACCAAATATTCAAGCCATAAAAGAAACCCAACCTCAAATATGTATGCCATGTTCACTACATGTACCCTTAATACATGCTATGTATAAAATTTGAAAACTTAGCTGCGTAACTAATGCAAGGTAACGTGAAATAATATGAATGGCAATGGAAGGAGAGGAAAAGGCTATATAGATAAACAGCAAAATAGGGTGCATTCCTTTATTCAAATAGTTGATTTGACAAAATCGCTGCCCTCCGAGCGCAACATTTTGTGCTTAGAGAACAAAAACATGAGCGCTTGGGACTAAATAGAATAGTGACTTTTTGCCATAGTAACATGATGAAATATATTTTCTTCGTTTTCCTTAATTTGTGCCTTCAGCTCCTTTAACGCGTTTTGCTTTTTTCAAATAATCGATTAAAATACCTAGGTAGCTATTTCAGAAAACA
Organism: Glossina pallidipes; assembly: GCA_000688715.1. NCBI lineage: Eukaryota > Metazoa > Arthropoda > Insecta > Diptera > Glossinidae > Glossina > Glossina pallidipes. Next base: position 186,388 of record KK499958.1, read on the forward strand.
GTCGACATGACGTTCCTGATCGAAAAAAACAACTTTTGTCCTTTTTTTCTCTTTGAAATCTATTCGTTTTCAATGTTTTTGTTTTCCGAATGTTTTCTGAATATTCAAGTTTCATCTACGCTAATTAATTAACGCCTCAAGTGTGCCAATGGAATATCGGAAATTTGTAGTCCAACACGCACTTAATGTGGAATCTGCGTTCTCAGCTTAGATCTTTACTCAATGTGTGAGCAACACATTCTTTGGACACGTTCATAGCTGCTGTTTTCTCTGGCATCGATAGTAGGATTTTATCCGTTTTCATGAAAAACCACTCGCATCGAGTCACTCAGACAATTGTCAAACAACAACCGAGCGTCAAAACATTTAAAATCTTATGGAGTCCTTATCAATGCATGCAAAATCATATTTTCCAAATTGGATAGAAAAGTGGCCTCAGGCAACCTTCATAGTTAACGGGGTCGTACAATTTCTGTTTTAACTAAGATACATATATATACATATAATCAAGCTACATATATATGTATATATATATACATTTTCTTTTCTGACGTGACCAATCATTCAAAGGATGTCCTCTATTCGCATGATGCAGTGACGGTGACAAAGAGAAAGGGAAGATAAAGAAATTATGAAATATAGAATTGGTGGCTGAAGTCTAGTCGATGTGAACCCAAGCGATTAATGTTATGCTTTTATTGACTGAGCACTGACTATAGCTACGACCGAAGTAAACTTCACCTCCCTGAGATTTGAATCCGCTATCACTAGCTTGTGTCGCTTACTCAGTCGGAAGCAAGAAAACTATCGTTTTGGCCTTAGGGCGAATACGTAAGAATTCTAAAGTATTCTGTTAATTTGGAATGTTTCCATTGGCCAATTGGAATAATTTTCACGTTCGAACATTAAAATTTTGGATCATAATAACTATACTCTAACTTCTCAATTGTAGTTCACGAACTGAGAGTGCATTTTGCTCTTTGCTTTCAATTTTGTGGTATCTAATTTTAAAATCAGTATTTGGTAAAAATTTTAAGTTGCAATTTGTTATAACTGTGGGAGGCGAGGATCACGTCCATTTTGAAACTTAATCAGTGATACATATAACATTGAAGGTTATATGTCAAAATATATATCGGTTTTTGTGACCATGAATATTGTACCGATAGATAGCAAACAGGCGGACATCTGTCGATATTGGAGATTAAAAAAAACACATATGTTCTAAGGAAACCCTAATTTCTTACAAAATTTTATACATACGGGAGAAAAAAAGAGCAAGGAGAAGTAAAAATGCTCATCATTCATAAAAATACATATAAAGGAATTTGAATGAAGTGGTTCTCGTGCGCTCGCCTATTTATTTTTTCGATTGAACTCGATCGAATTACAAGAATAGAAAGATTAAACTTTGGGATATCATCCATTCTTCTCTTCTATTATAAACATGCACATACATCTTGAAAACCGTTGAAAATTTTAAATGTTTTTATAAGTAAATCAAGTGGCAATAAGCATTAACAAAGAATAGGTTTGATGATGTTAAATACTTGTAATTGGCCGGGATTAAATTCATCATCATTTTCTCATGTAAATATCACACATTACTCAATAAGTCTCTCCGCTCTTGCACATGCAGGAAAACACTGTTGGGAGGTGGTTATGATTTTTGAAAAGTACTAGCCTTCGAAGAAAGAACGTATCCGTATTTCATAACTTTCCCACCACTATTTTACAGTTTTAGTGATACTACTTTTTTCATCACTATGGCCAACTTTCACTTGTTCCTGTCCTTTCGGCTCAATGTCGATTTCAGATAGATCGCTATTTCATCCATTATCACATATCGTGCATAAAAGAATTATTTTTAATTCGCCAAACAACGCTCACATTGTTGAGTAAACGTAGCCCACAAATGTTCATGCGAACTGATAAGTGCAATGTACCCTGATACCTTTAAAATGTCAGCCATCTCACACCACTTCAAGTTTTTGGTCTGCGAAAAAGATTTTGTGCACTTTTTTTTATGTTTTCTCAAAAGATGGCCGACAAGTTTATATGACCGTGCTTAAAATTAGCAATCCGTAATCCGCAAATTGATTTATTTTTGTTCTCTGATAGCAGGAGTCTCCATAAAATCCTTCAAGCCATCGTTGATTATGACCAAAACGCAAAGTTTAATTAATACACGAAATTCAGATTTTTTCTTTACGGCGTCACTAAAGCAACTGCAATAACTTGTAAACCAAATGTCAGAATGTCATGACATGAATGACACGCCTTTTTTTGAACATTGATACTGTCCACAAATCATATGCGTCTGTCAGAAATGATGCTGTATACGTGTCAGGCAAGGGACTTCTTGGTTGAGTACTGATAAGGTTATGAATGAATCACGAGTCCAAAGCCTTCAGCGAGATTTGGGTTATTCAGTCACTCTTTCATTTTTTGCAACCTCATTTGGCGCGCCTATTGGCACAATTTTAATTAATTATGAGACACACAGCCAATTTGCCATATCCAATGGTTTATATGATATGGGTGGCATAACAAGACATTTTATGTATCTTTATTTGGTGGTTGCATGCATTTTGACCATTTTTCACTTGAAAAAGGTATTTATTGAGAAAAATTTATACAATTATGTATTAGTCAAAATATTTCCCATCTTTCTGATAACATGGCGATACCATAGAGCGTTGGAAGAACAAAACTAGTGCGGCAGCGATCCAATCATTGACCCATTTTTGCACTTCTTCAGCATTACGAAATCGCGTGCCGCGTGCTGCGTCGACATAAATAAGTGATAATCAGAATGCGCTATATCTGGTAAGCATACTGGGTGCGGCAGAGCTTCCCGGTTCAGCTGCAACAGTGCATCCTTGACAACTCTTGCAACGTGTTGCCGAGCGTTGTCCTGTAAGCGGACTTTGCGTCTGTTAGTCACTATTGTTAGACTTCTTTCCAACGAAACATCATTCAATTTGTTCAATTGTCGTCTGTTGACATCTGCAGTAACAATACACTACACCTAGCTGATCCCACCATAACCGCAGCAAAACTTTGTGGCCACGAATATTTGATTTCGGTGTTGATGTGAGTGGCTCTCCTGCACTAACCCATGACTTTGTGCGCTTGGGATTGTTGTAGTAGATAATATTTTCATCGCCACTCACTTTTGTTTGGCGAGCAATGAAAATGCGTTTTTGGAACGGTTCGAAATAGCATTTTAAGCCAATTCGTATGATAGCCGTTTTGCCTCCTTTTGGGTCTTTCCCATCGCATGTAAACGTCTAGAAACAGTTGATTTGCTGATTTGTTGAACTGATAAGGTGTTCGAAAGTTCTTTGGGGGTTAGAGCTCATATTTCGTCAAACAAGTCTTGCAATTCATTGGCTCTTTTGGTTCTTCAAACCATTCTTTGTCATTGACATCAAAATCATAACTTTTGAACCGTTACAATCAAAACGGACAAATGGGGTATGATGGACCAGCATCACCATAAGCTTCTAAAAGTGTTTCATGGGCTTCGACGGCAGATGTGTTCACATCAAACAACAAAAGTAATGAATGTCGAAAATGCAAATTTTGGGCGTTTCATAATTAGCGTCTATATACGCTGAACAATTCAATAATACTAAATGCAAAACTGTTGTTTTATATAGAGAAAGATCAAAATCATTGAATTTAACCGTTGTGTACATTCTTATTTTGCATTACTTTATCATTTTCACCAATAGATGTGGCTGATCAAAATACATGCAAGACCGCATTGTTATTGTTTTACTTTCGTTTGAACGAGCGTATGCATACTTTTGTAGTGGATTGTAATTTCTTCGCTTCTTTATTTTACTACCTACCTATTATTGGATATAGATGGTCACATTTTTATACCTTATACCACTTGTAGTGCAAGGTATATCAATTTAGTGCGGTCGTATGTAACTGGCAGAAGGGCTTAAGATAGACCCACCTTTTATTATACCGATCGATTCAGAATCAGTTTCTGAATTGATCTAAAGTCTATCCGTCTGATGTCTGTCCCTGTATATGTGTTCATGGTACAGGTTGCAATTAGGAAGGTCTGTCTTAAGCGCTTCTGCGTTGTACCAAAAGTGGTGTAGGATATGATAAGAATTGTGATAGACAATGTGGTATAGGTTATTTAATGGTCCGCTTTGTCGGACTATAATTCTCTTACTTGTTTATACATAATATTGCCTAAGTTACACTATTAACTAATGCCACAGAAGACTTCTCGCCTCCTTGCTGTGTGTATAATTTCATCGATTGTTCTTAGCCTTGTCCAATTTCGAATATTATGCACCCACGACACTTGTTTTCTGGCCAAGCCTCTATGCCTTTCCACTATTAAGTGTATCTGTAATTTACGAGAGGGAAAAGTAATTAACGAATCGGACTAAACCACTTTTCCTTATAGGAGTAATTGTTTGGTAAATAAATTGTCTCTTATAATGAAGAAAATTTTGCTTCCCTGTCAGAATAGCAGACTAATTTAAATGATCGCAAATTAAATTTTGATGGAAGTTACTCTGCTTCTTCTATATATGATGTGATCTTATTTTTCAGATGTAATATATACAACAAAGTGAGAAACATTTTTCAATTTTCAATTTGCAAGAGCATGAGTTCTTTTACATCTTTTACAGCATAAATTTTAAAAGTATTTAATTTTTGGCATTTACTTGTACGATACAAAAATTTTCCTATTTTAAGGAAAGTAATTGTTTAGGTGGGTGTATGCATCTAATTGCAAATTTTATCTTTCTTGAACATCATATTTTTCAGGTAGTAGCACAGCTTGCGTGCTTGTACTAAACCGTGAAAATAGTACGGTCTATACGGCGAATATTGGAGACAGTGGTTTTATGGTAGTGCGCAGGGGCGAAATTGTACATAAGTCAGAGGAGCAGCAACATTATTTTAATACGCCCTTTCAGTTGTCACTGCCACCACCTGGTCACGATCATAATGTCCTAAGCGATAGTCCAGATTCAGCAGACACTTTGAGCTTTCCGGTTAAGGATGGTGATGTCATTTTGGTGGCTACAGATGGCGTCTTCGATAACGTGCCCGAAAAACTATTATTGGATATGTTAAAAGAAGTAAGAGTTTATTTATTTTCAATTCAATAAAAGTTTCTATATAATTTTTTATTTTTTAGGTTGAAGGTGTCACAGATCCTGTTAAACTACAAATGACTGCGAACTCCCTGGCGTTAATGGCTCGCTCTTTATCGTTCGACAGTGACTTTATGTCACCATTTGCAATTAATGCCAGACGTAATAATATAAATGCAACGGGTAACTATTTAAACCAGTACACGCCTGAGCAAGGAGCTCATCTCCTTGACCATGGCTAGCAGATGAGATATCTTCTTTTTTGTGTAATTTATGTGTGTTTGTTTTGTTTTAGGCGGCAAACCTGACGACATAACTGTGGTACTCGCAACTGTAGCAATTTAATTTTTTTTCTTTGTGCTTTAATTTTAAGATTATTTTAACTTTTGATATCATGTGTATAACGAAGCGAAAATAGTTAATTTTTTCCATTATAATTTTCTTTCTCGATCTTTATCCCTCTCAACATCTTTCTTAAGTTTTCAAACACAACTTATAGTTATTATAGCGCTTTAATTTGTTAAGTCCATCATATATTTTAAGACTTTTTTTCAGTTCTGTCGTATACTCGACTAGTGTTTTAAGTGTGAACAGTTTAGAATGATTTTATTTTTGATGATTAACTCTTTAAATCATTAACGTCTAAATATTTACGTATATATACATATATATATATATGCATATTTTTTTAAGTTTCTCAGGTTTTATTTTATTTCATAAGATCGACGTTTTTTTCCTCATGAATTGAAAAATCCCAAATTTAGTTATTAAAATATTGCTTTCAGCAGGTTTTCGTGATTGTATTAATAATCTTTTTTTGCATTTTTTCGCATCGAAACGATCATTGATTTCAAATATCCTAAAGTTAAACGACGTTCTCCAATCGTGCTCTTCTAGTTTTGCTTCAATCTTCCCATGCAAAAATTTATCGCCATTTTGTAAAAAAAAAAAAGTAAAAAGAACGGCAAAAATCTAATTAATATATTCAGTTTGTTTGTACTGAGTACTGGGAGGTGTGATGCTCGCTACATATTAATTTCTAGGCTTATCTAGGTACAAATATCTAACCCCCCCCTTCACCCCAAAAAAAAAAAAAATAAATAAATAAGAGCCACAGAAACTTTTGCCTTGCATCATTCCCGCATACAAGCAACATAAAATCAATCCAAACAATGCTAATTAAAAAATAGTTAAGATTAAAGGCAAAAAGCAACTGGCAACAGTAATATTTTACGGAAAGGGCAAATTCGATAACAGTAACGAGAATTCGCATTATTGTCGGAACTGTATGAATAAATAAAAAAAGAAGAAAATGAAAAATAATAAAAATAAAACATAGAACGTTATCGTTTTAATGTAAAGAATAACTTTTTTTCTATTAACGTTTATTTTTTAGATCGTTTGGTTTTTGTAAATTTAACCTATAGTGACTCAATAGTACTTCAGCGCTTATAAAAATTTGTAGCAAAATATACATGAACTTTAAAGCATTTCCACAAAATGATTGCTATTTGCGAAGTAGTAAGAAATATTCAAAAATTTGGAGAAAAACTTTGGAAAAATCACTAATTGTTAAGAGATGTTTGTTTGTAAACGGCGGGTTTTCTTAACGTTTCGAATTGATGAACTAATTTACGACAGCCACCGGAATATCTCTTTGGTTATGATCTTGTTGAGGATCTCGTGCGGCTTCTGCATTAAGCGCCCCTTCTTCAGCGTTATTATTATCTGCTGGAGGTTGGCCGTCGTCGCCGCCCCAATTAAAACCGCCTGGACGATCTTCCGGAAGCGGTTGATAATTACGGTCTATATGTTCATTAAATAAAAGCTTTCTACAATTAAAGGCAAAATGAAAAAAAAAAAGAAAAGCAAGTGAAAAAGAACTTCAGCCCTTAAGCGAAGATAGTGTGTAAAACTCGCATATGACTACTAATGAATAACAAAAGAATATATTGAAAATAATAATAACTTCGAGTATCTATACTGACTTTTCGTTTTCTAATTTAATTCGCTTATTTGCGCTTCAATAATCTATGATTTCATCATCGAATTTGGAGATTTATGTTTTAATAAATATTTCCGAATATAGAAAATGATGTGATTATAGTTATGTTAATAGGATATAATTCTCTTCGATGTATGGAATGATCTTGTAAAGGGAATGAAAATTTAAAGTTTGACATAAACTTACAGGAAATTTGGTGTTTTGAGAAATTTATAACCGTTTCTTTGGAATGGAAATACATCTTCGAGGAAGTAATATATATGGCCGACGCCCATGCCAATAATATCCACCCATATGGTATTACCCAAAATCATGGAGCAACATAATAAAACCCAAGGTAAATAGGGAGCCTAAAAAACGGGAAAAAGAAAAATATTCAAGCGTACGGCATGTATTATTACGTTAACTGGAATGAGTCACGCAGCCGTTAGTTATATTTTTAGCTTTTCGTGTTTTTTATTTAAAAAGACCCACCTGAAAATTCATGACACCGAAGAAATTCATACGCACACCTGGATTACGACGTGACCAGACGTACACTAACATAAGTGTAAAGGCCTGGCCCAAGAACAATAGGTTTACAAACATACCGAAGAAAATCATGAGAGTGGCACCAAATAAAAACATGGTAACAAAATCGGAACTACGTCCACGAAAAGACCCCTCTTCGAGCATGCGGCAATAACGATAGGTGAAGACAATGTTAAAGAAAAAAGTTATGCCTACAGATGAACCAAAAAATAGGAAGGTTGTTGCTAAACGCCATAATTGCAGTTTACGTAAAATTAAAGTAGGATTGAAATACAATTGTAAAGGCGATACAATATCCAAATGCTGTAAATAATCGGTAAGCCTTAATATCATTCATTGAATCAAAAATGTGACGTGTCTTTATTACTTACCACAACCAATGTAGTAAGGACGCATGCTGTCGTGTAAAAACGAGTTACTGGAGGAATTTCTACATAAAATTGTCTTATACTCTGAAAGGCCATCGTACATTTGCAAATAGTATGTTGAAAATTATTGCTTACTAAAATTCCAATCTTTGGCTAAATAATCCTCGCTAACAACCTTGTACATGCAATCCTTTGCTCAATATACTGCATTTATGCAGTGTTTTTGTAGAATTGTATGGTTTACAATTTTTTTATATTAATTATTATTTAAATATTTACTGTTCTCAACTGTGCGTTTGCAGAAAAATGTCGTTTAATTCGCACAACTTTTTGTAGCTAATATTTATAATTAATGGAAAAACCACAGAAGCTTTGCTCTATTCAGCTGTTTTTTACATATACAGCATTGCCAGAATTACATATAAGTTGAAAAGAAAAACTGATGAAGGAATTTAACAATATTGTACATAGTTACGTACAATATACAACACCATCGAAATTTTGAAGGCAAAGTAGACGAAACTCTATTTTGACAACTAGTGCGTAATATGCAGACGAAAATAATGATTTTATTTATTAGTTTAAATATAGGGGAAGCGATGGCATGCGTTCATTTTATTCGCGCGTAAGATTATGAATAAACTAGAGAAAGAACAAAAATCTATTTTAAGAGAAGGCAAAATATATACTTGTAAATATATTCAGATATGTACCATAACTTATACACTACCACCCTTTTTCCTGGAAGACTTAAGTGAAAATTCTGTAGGAAATGTAGCGAATTTACACGAACATTGGAGACAATATATTTGTTTATTTTAAATATGACTAAATTTAACATGAATTACAATTTTACATTCGCTTTGTTTTATCTGGACAACGAAAGCACTAAAAATAATAGCTGCATTGGCATCGTGTCCCAACTGTCAAAATATAACCCTGTACGCATGGTTGAACATATAGTTTGCAATGCAAAAATTTTAATTCTAATTTTGCTGCATCCTTTCTCATTGACAAAAAAGAAAAAACAGTATTGTAATTATGCAATCAAATCATAAACATATGGTTAATATTTTACTTTACAATGCTAAATCGAATTTTTACATTTTGCGAAAAAGAAAAGAAGGTTGACTTCAAGTAGTAAAAAACAGTATTGTAATTATGCAATCAAAACATAAACATATGGTTAATATTTTACTTTACAATGATAAATCGAATTTTTATATTTTGCGAAAAAGAAGGTTGACTTCATGTAGTAAATAAAAAAGAAAAGAAAAAACATAACAAACGTTTTCCAGGCTATCGGACTAAACCATATCCAAATAAGTGACCATGTTAGTTGGTCGAAAAAAGAAAAAGGTAAGAAGGATACGAACAGTTGAATTCACCTGCTTTATCATCCAGATGAACAGTGTACACGAAGTCGAAGATTTTGAAAAACAGCTTTATCAGAGACTTCACGAACAGAAAGACCGTTCTTAACATAGCTTTCTCTCCTGCACCCTCTACGTGGGTAATTTCCTGAAGATTTCATAGCAAAATTTTTACGAATACAGGACTGAATTAAATGTGGGTATTTAATAGCCGATAGAATTGATTGAAAGTTCTCATTGCGAGTTTTGTGAAATGAGGTTTCGCTTTTCCAAACGGCTGAAAAAAGTTGAAATTGACCTTTATAACAGAAAGAAAAATTGAAAAGTAAGGGAAATGAAATGACGGCTATTTTGAAAAGTTTTTGGGCTCGATGGCCGGAGGATTAGGAAGATTTTATATATTTTATGTGTATTTAACAATTCGGTTATTTCATAAAATTATATGTTGTATATATTAATTAGCGCAAGCGCGATATAAACTTTTCTTTGAAAAAAAAATGTCGAATGGCAATGATCGTGCAGTTTATTGACAGTTCAACCATTTTGCACACCTCTCCAAATATTTACTTTCTTCAAATAAACGGTACGGTCCATCTATGGACTTGCTAAAATGAAATTGTCTCATCCAACAGGCAAAATATTGAAATATATGAATGAAGCCAAGTTTATAGTTTATAGGATAAAAGGAAAAATATGCCAATAGTGAAAAAAAAATAAATTTTATTTTATTGTTAGTATCTTTTTCACGCTCTGTATAGAATTCGAATAGAAACTTGGACAAAAACGATATAGAATTCATTTTTCATTACCATTTCTAACTTGGCTGGACTTCCCCAAGCATATCACCACTAGTATCTGTTAGTTAACTAGCTCTCATTTGAAAGGCGTACTATGAGAACCGTTATATATGACGTTCGTCATTCGAAATTAATTTCGAAAAAATAGAGGGGAAATAAGAGGCAAATTCGACGCTTGTCTGTTTACAATGGTACAATCAATAACAAAATCATACAACGTAAAATTTTGTAAAATTTTTGACGAAATAAAATAAAGTGAAAGTTGAAGTTTCATATAATTCATGTAATTTCATATATTAGGAAAACCTTGTCTGTGAAATTGAATTTTGAATATGAATATGCATCATTTTAGCTTTATTTTATGTATGTTTATGCATTAGTATATGAATTTACCTACAAAGCATTTATATTATAAAATGAAATCAATTGTAGTTCTATATTATATGAATAAAAACCAACTTTTTAATTTTCACAAAACATATTAAAGCCGATTATCACTTTATATATTTTATTTCAATACAATTAAATTTAAAAGTGCAGAAGATATGCCGGTTTATATTTCCTCACTTATTCGCTTCAATTGGGAGGCCTCTAGCGAAATGTCGGCACCGTCGTCAAAATAAGATGCCTTGAGACAAGAAACGAAAAGTTTACTTCCATAATTTTCATCTGATCGCGAACTTTACGAATAAAATATTTATATGAATATAGGCAGAAGCATATGTGTATGTAGATTAACTCACCATTCCATTCCGGCTTTTTTTTCCATTTCCTCTATCATTTTTGACATAACAATAAAAATGGTATCGTATGATAAGCTTAAGAAGAAATCGCTATCCGTCAGCCATTGATAGCTTCCAGACTCCAACAACCCAAAAGTAAGGGCTAAACGGATCGTCGCAGGCACGTAGATTCTGCTCACTCCAATTTTTCTAAAATGTATTCAAAACCCTCTTGGCACGCGAAACTTTTGCAGAAATTTACTTGTAATAATATGTATTGTATTGAAATTCCAAATCCAGCTCATTCCAATTAATTGATTTTCCCAAATAATAAATTCCCTAGATAGGGAAAGCCCAAGTGCATATTCGCGGCGCGTCATGCAGCTGCCGGCCGAGGGAAACGATTAGCGGAATAGCGGGTTAACGGATTAAAAATGAAGCCATGAACTTAGGTAATAGTAATGTGCTTGTAAAAATGTATATAATTAGACTGTTTGCGGAAGGCAGAGTCAGTCGGACAAGAACATTTGAGTCGGGAAAGAATATTAAATTTGACAAGTCGAGAGTATTGCCAAAGTAAAATCTAAATGATCCTAGCCTTAAAGAAATAGATTGTAAATAAAGAAACTTGAAGTGAAAACGTGCAAATATGTTGCTCTTAAAAAGAGTATCCACGATCTTGTGTCACGAACTGTATCCGAGAAAGGCGAATTTCGTAACAGTATATTTTAATTCACGTTGTTGACAAATATAACGTTTACTTCTTACAGGATTTCTTTTGCGCCAATCTCTATGCTCCTCTAATTCCAAATGACGTAATTTAAGAAAAGGAACGATTCCACCTGATATATATTTATATATTTCTCAACATTATTTGATTATTTAATAAGAATATTTTTCTTACCTTTTTTTATGGATTAGACCAGTTCGCGATAAGACCAATAAATCCAGTAGACTAATGAGATTTTATTGTTTGTTGCTCCTTTGCGCTTTATCAATGATAGCGACAGTATATGATGATGTATGGAAAGATTGGTACACAACTGGTTACAAGCTTTGGCGAATTAAGGGTATTAATTAGACAATTGGAGCAAAATAAAAAAAAAATTAATTAACTTGCTTACCTTTCACAAACTTAAAATTTTTATTTTGGTTCAGCTGTTTGCAAGTAAAGAGTTTTGTTCGCAATTTATTTCATTTTCAATTTACAGCTGTTTTCTTTTATAAATCTAACCAATACTATCGTAAAGCGTGAACAATTTTGAGAATTTTGAGAGAGCGCTTCTCGCAAAATATGGCTAAAAAACTCGAAAATGAAACTTAGCTAACATCATTAACAGTCAGTGGGCGTATTAGTTTACTTTATTTCATTCTATTATCTAGTAGCTTTATATAATTTTGATTTACTGAATTGAGTAAAAAAAGTGCAATGTGAACACGAAGTTCTTTGTTGAAATCTTAATAACGTTGGCAGCTTGATTGTATATATATTAATTAGATGCTTATATGTATGTATGTGTAGATGTATACATGTATGTATAGATATATATATATATATATATAGTTGCGTATTCACAAGTCTGCCGCGTAATGACAATCAATTGCGGCATTGATCTTTCAATTTCAAGTTTCAATTATTTTCTTTTTTTTCTTCGTCATGTGCTTTGGCATTTTCTTTATTTTCTAAATGATTTTGAGGCGATGTATCGCAAGTTGAATTTCGTAGTGTGAGATGAGATAGAGTACATGTGTCTATACGTAGATGTCGTATGAATGAGTGTTATGTCCGTGTACCGAGATTTCTGTTGGTTTATTTCACCTTTGTTCTTTGCGAAAAGGGCCAATAAATCATGAAATAGCGAAATAGTGGTTTTCACAATTTCTTACCGTAATAACTAAATTAAAAGAGAGGAATTACAGAAAGAGAAAAAGTTCAAAGTCCATCCGTATAATGCATGGTTTTGGGTAATTGGTTCTCCCAGGTATACACCACGCACGCTAAGGCTGACCCTCCGCAAAATGATGAATATTTTACATTTGTTTCAAATATTTACAAATGACATGTGACTAATGAAACCATTATTAATATATTTTGTTGTTTAATAATAATATTTTTGTTTTATTTTCTCTGTATATATGTAGTTGATTTATGAATGAATTAAATAAAAAATGTTCGGTCTTTTTCTAATACGAACTTTTATTTCTACTTAACAGTAAAATGTATTTCTTTTAATATTTTATAGAGAGATTTGCACATTTCGTCTTTTTCTTCTTCTTCTTCTTCTTTCTTTTTATCTCCTACCTCTCCTCTCTTATATGTTAAATAATGTTTAATTATATGCGGTGTGCGGATGCTGAGAGAAAGCGATGGGGGTGGTGTGCAGAAAACAGTAAAAGCAAATGTATGCGTTTGTTGTAAATATGTCAACAGTTGAAATACGTTTTCATAGCAAGTACAAGTTCTGATAGACTTAATTACATCGAAAAGGAAAACGACTGAGTGTGAAATTATTTAAAACAAATCTGCTGCGTACATATTTCGTTTGCGAAAGTGATCCTTATACCTGTGGGTTACCCTTCAATCCTTATATGGTTCGTTTCACTTCATTTCATACGTAATATACGTAATATGCCCTTTGCAAGTTATATAAATTTTATATTTGAATCAACGAAAGCTTACGAGTTGAAGTAACTAGACCTTCCCTTGAGATTATTTGCGTATACGAAATTTTTATTGAATAGGCTGCAGAATTTTAAATTGAAACAAAAACATAGACTGACCATATTGGTTCGAACAGCGTTTCACAGCAACCTTTCAAAGTCAAAATAAGTAAAAAATCTAAAGCGGTCGAAAAAGTGATCGATTTCGAACTATTGTCAGTAGCTTTCATCGTTGAGCCAAAGACAAATACACCACTTCTGTTATTACAGTTAGTCGTATAATAAAACATTTCAAAATAAGGCTTTACATGGGAAGCAGTCAATGCAAACAATGATCCGATCCGAACTATGTTCACTAGCGTTCACCCTTGGGCCAAAGGCAAATACACCACTTCTCTTATTACAGTTATTCATGTAACGTTTTTTCAAAAGAAGACGTTATATGGGAAGTGGTCGAAAAAATGATACGATCGGAACCATTTTCAATAACGTTCGCCTTTCGGCCAAAAAATGTTAATGTAACAAATTCAACACAAGAAAACAAGATGGACAGACGCACAGATCTCAAATAAAAAATTTCCTGTCTTATTTATTTACTTACATAAGGCTAAAGATTTTGTCGTTGAAAGCGCTTGAACGCGAAACTTTCGGTCTAATTATGTCTATGTTTTTGCTTAGGCTAACAGATTTTGCAATGAGTTTTTCATTTCATTTGCCATGAATGCTAACCTGAAATACAATCGTATCGTCGTGTTTTGCAAGAAAAGCTTTCGAAATTGTTCCGTTTCAAGATTTTGTCAAATAATACAAATGAGAGATGAGAGTTTAAATTCGCGGGAGAACTTATAATGATCAAGACCCATATGCAGGTCTATTGAATCGTATATCAAACGTAATGAATATTAATATTAACAGTAAATACACGCAAATACTCATATGGCTGACTTGGCTTACGTTTGGATATGCATTTCGGCTTTTTTTTTTTTTGATTCATACAGTAAAGAAAAAACCATAAGGTCAGATAACTGTTATATGGATAAGAAGGAAAATTTCGCTTGGTTCTTCAATGCGTTGAGTTCAGAAATCGAAATGAGCGCAAAAGATTTCGATGTTTTGATGGAGTGATTTACTTTTGTTTTGTTCATGTAATATCCTTGCGAAACCGTAGATGAGTTGGGTGTTTGATTGTTGATTTAATCCGTTAATATATATATCTATATAATTTCTCGTTTCCAGTTTTATATATAAATTCGAACTTTAGTTAAACTGTAAACTGTTTACATATCTTTTTTTTCTTTTGCTTTTCAGTTAAGAGAAAATTGTTAACAATAAAACTTGGTATACTTTACATTTTGAACTTTGCCAGTATTGTTGTTAATTGTTTGAGAGTTTTCAATAAATTTATTTTTAATCGATAATTAAATTTAAAATGGAAAACATGTTATCAGAGATTTCTTCAATAATTAAAAATTTAAATTAAATTTTTTTTTTTGTTAAAAATCACAGATTTTATTTAAACCAAAACTGACTCCGAAATTATAGATGAATATAATAAATAATTTATTATATTTAGTTATTTATACGTGTTTTTGCATTTTTGAAAAATTTTGTAATAATTTTGACTAAAAAGTTGTTTTTCCTGATAATATTTCTTTAATTACCTACTGAATAAGTTTTAATCATGAACTTTGTTTAGTTTTTCATTAGTTCTTTTCCATTTTATTATAAATGTATGATATGCTTAGCTTTTAATATAATTTTTGCATTTAACAACTAATCGTTAAATATTTTGAAAAAAAATTTTCGATTGTTTTGCACATACTCTTTTTTTATAAATTTTAAAAAAAAAAGGAAAGTGAAAAAATATTAAGATTTTTTTCTCATGAAACATATACTTAAGGTAATTAATATACGACACAAAAAATGCACGAAATTTGTGCTTTAAAGTTTAATATCTTAGGGAGTGTTTGCTTATAATGAATTTTATTCTTGTTCTTATTGCTGTTGTTGTTGCTGTTGTTATTATTATTATTATTATTATTATTCTTATTGTTTTGGGCGAGTTCAATAAACTTAGTTGTTATCCACGTGGTCCACTATAAAAATTAAAATAATTAAATTGAAATTTTTGTTTTTCCTAATTGCCAGCAATAGTTTTCAGAGGTTACGGTTTCCGCTAAAAGATTAAACTGATCTCATTATAAAATGAAAATTCAAACACAAAAGTTTTTTATTTCTTGCATACGATTAAAAGAAAATTTTTTCCGTTTCTTTTTGTTTGTTTTTTTTTTTTTTTTATTATTATTATAATCATTATTAAACCAAACATAAAATTTTGAATAGAAAGTGAAAAAGATAGTGAGGAAGAGGGAGAAGAAGGAATTTAAATTAATAATACAAAATGGTTTTGGATTTCGCGTGTTTTGAAAATTCTTAAAAAATTAGATAACAGCCAAACGTAAATTTCGTTAAAAATTATTTGAAAAATAAAGATCACAGTTTGTAGAGGTTTTTATCTTCTTCTTTTTCTTCAACTTCATCTTCTTTATATATGTTGTTTCTACCATTACAAAAAAGTTGTTTTACGTTTTCTTATTAAATGTTTTGTTTTTCTATTTTTTCCTTTTTATTTTATTTTTGTTTTCTTCTTTTTAAACAAATAAAAAAAAAAAGCTGCATTCGTGTTAAGACGAATATCGTAAACCCAGCACCTTTAAAAGCATTATCAAAAATCCCCCGCCCAATTTGCCAATTGGCTTATAAATCAATAGGAATCATCTTCACGAGAAGAATTCTTTTCAGATGGGTTACGAGGTAACAGTTTTGCAATGTTTTTTATGGACGGTTAGTTAAGAATATTAATGAAAATTGCAATGCAATTTTTGTCACTTATCTCAAGATTTTGATCTTTTTCAACTATTGTTAGAATGTATCGGTGCGAACGGATAATTTTTATTAGTGAAATTAAGAGATTAAGCTCACTTATAGGGCAAGTCTTGAAGATTGACTTTGTATGCATATATCTATGTTAGGTGGGAAGATCTTCTCCAGGAGGAAAAACACATAGCACAACTCCTCCCATCCTACACATACACGCACAAACACACGCACGCACGCACGCACGCACAAACACACACGCACATACACGCACACACACACGCACACACACACACGCACACACACACACACGCACACACACACACACACACACACACGCACACACACACACGCACACACACACACACACACACACAACCCCGGACTCCACTGTTTCCCTTAAGAGACAAACGGATTGACAAATGTAGTTCAACTACTTTTGGTGCTGGGTATAAAAATAAATGTATTACATTAAAAACTAAAATATATAAGAGACCGTTTTAAGAGGTAAATATTTATGAGGTATTTTAAAATTTAATATTAATTTAAAAAAAAAAACAAAAACACAAAAACAAGAAAGAAAAATAATAATAATAATAATAGTAATTAAAAATAATTATTAATAAAATTCTAAATGTATTAAATAAACCTTAAGCCGCCTGATGAACAAATAAATGATTAAAAGATATCTTTTACAAAAGCGGTAAAAGAAACCTAGCTTGACTTTGAAATTATTGAGAATATATTCACAAAATTATAAAATGTAACGCGTTATTATGTTATATCTATATTTTCATTTGATCTTTGTTAACCTTTGTTTTTCATAAAGACAAAGTAAAAAATAAGTGAAAACTTTACTACGGCAACTCTATAACGTGTTATACTTTGAAACTTGAAAAATGATAGGGATACAGAAACAGATTCAACTGCTGAACGAATTGTTCTCTAAGTTTACTTCTCATTATTAGCTTGTGAAAGACGGAAGGAGAAAGTGAAAGAGAGAGAGAGTTAAAGAGAGAGACTGAAAGATATATAAATAAAGAGAGAGAGATATATATAAATAGAGAGAGAGAGTGAGAGTCAGAGTCAGCGTGAGAGCCAGCGTGAGAGAAAGAGAGAGAAAGAGAGACAAAGAGAGACAAAGAGAGACAAAGAGAGAGAGAATGAGATAGAAAGGTCGAGGGGGAGAAGGAAAGAATGGACAGATATTGTACGGATAAGATTTAAATCAATTATTCAACTCAACTATTTCTTCACTTCCTTCGCTTAGTGAAATTCAGTTCTGAATGTTGAAAAGTAACAAACAAACAAGAAGCAAAAAAAGAAGAGAGGGAGAATATTTAATCCCTCGTTTAGAAATTACTTTGATGCGTGAGTCTTGAATATAATAAAATTTAACTATGGATGAATTTCTTATTTTTTATTTTATTTTGATTATATCGAAAAAGATATAATTGCATGCGGATATTCAAATTGCTCAGAGTTCATGCTCTTTAGTAAATAATGCAGCCATTCAACAGTAAATATTTGAAATTGAAAAGTTAAAAATAAGAATCATTGTCGCGTATCTTTTTCAAGCTACAAAGGGAATAACCAAATTATTAAGTATGGGTAAGTGATACTATTCGTTAAATCAACAATATGGGATTCTATAGGTTCTGTTTCGAAAGACGGTTCGTTTTTGTTCATTACTTTTGAGGTTACCTATCATAGAGTTTGCATGAACAATTTATCAATTATGAATTGTTTAAATGAAAATTGCGTAATAAGGAGATGATGAGCAGCGACGAGGCACTTTGTTGATCCAATGGCTTTCTATTATTAATAAGCAACCCTCAAGTCAACGGGAGCCTTCAAGTAGCATTCTCTTTTTCATCATTGAAATCAAGCTTGCGGGTTCTGATTTCTTGTTTAAAAACCTAATCTGTTTTTTAGCTTTCCTGCTTAGCGCTGCCTTTAAGAGACGTTATTTCTTCTGCATCAAATTAGATGACCGGGTAATACGCATTTCGTAACACAATGAAGTATATATGTTTTGTTTGAAGTATATTGTTTCCCGCATAATGTATATGATCAATATGATGGTTTGTCTCTACACATTTACTTTAAAGTTTGTATTTGTTGGCCAAAAACCAGACTGAGACAGAGAAAGAAATAGATAGATAGATAGATGGATAGATAGATAAATAGATAGACAACTAGATAGATAGGTAGATAGATAGATAGATAGACAGGCAGATAGATAGATAGAGAGATAGAGGATGAGTCAGAGAAGGAGAGAGGGGGGAGAGAAGGATATTTGTATTAATTTAAAATACATTATGTGAACAAAAGAGTGTTGAACTCATTCGTTTCTTAAAAAAAAAGGAAATAATAATCGCAATAGGAAAATTAATTCTTTTCTTCTTGTTTTGTTTTCTGATAAACTACTTTTGTGTGGGGCATTATTAGGTTGGCGGTATAATTCTATATTGACACGTTTAAAATTTTTTTTATATATTATTATTCTTGTTATTTTTGTTTTTTTTTATAACTATATACTTAATCACTTGAAAGTTTTTTAAGTAATTTTTTTTTATTTTTTTTATTTTATTATTATAAATATATATGTGTGAGTGTATGTGGATATATGTATATATATATATATATATATATATATATATATATATATATATATATATGTGTGTATATGTGTATATGTGTATGTGTATATGTGTATATATGTGTGTATGCATGTTGTGATTATGTAAATGCATATTAACCTATATATATGTATATAGACACACACATACATACATGTACATGTATACATGTATTATATGTATAGAGAATAAAATTCCTGAGACATTTTACAGATATGTGCGAAAAACATTTGTATGAAATTTCAACATTTTTTGTTGTGGCTTTCATTCTGATAAAATTTATTATAATTTTGAATTTTGAGCGTCTTGGTGGTTTCTTATTTTTATTTTCTTATCATTTTACATAATTCTTTGTTTTTGTTTTTATAAAATCAAAAATGTGTTCATATACTTATGTAGAGAGTATCTATAAAACATGTTAAAAACTTTTTATTTTGTATTTACAACATTTTTTTTTTCTTATTCTTTTTTTGCATTTTTATTGTAATTTTATTTGTATTATTTTTAACGTTATTAATAGATTGTTTTTCATTATTTGCATTTTTTATAAATTTTTTTTATAACAATGAAACATCGGCCTTGCTTTTGAGGTGTTTTTCGGTTTATTTGTTCATATATAGAAATATGTTATGTTGTTTACCAAAATTTTATATATTTTTTTTGTCAAAAACTTTGTTCATGTCTGATTTTGTTTTATTTCTTTTATTGCATTTGTACTTCGCTGGTGAAAAATCACTGAGTTTTGTTTCATTAAAAAAATTTTTATTTACTTTTATTTTAATTACTTTTCCTTATGTTGTTCATTATTATTATTATTATTATTTTTATTATTATTATTCATCTTATAATTATAATTATATAATGTAATTATATTTATAATTATATAATCACAATTATAACATATAATATATATTTATAATTATGTAATTATAACTGTAGTTATTATTTATATAATTATAATTTTTATTATTATGAATATTATTATTATTATTACTATTAATAAAATTGGCATTTGTTTGTTTCTTTTCATCCCTGATTTAGTAAATGTTTGTTTGTTTTGTTCTTTTCTTTCTTTTTTCTAAGCTTAGATTAAATTACAAAATCTTAGAAACCTTAGAGAAGTAGAGGTTCATATAATTTTTTCCTGCGTCTTACATAAATTCATAAACAATTTTTCTCATTTCAATTTTTAATATTAAATATTACAAAAATTTTTATCAGAATTAATCAAATATTTAATCGGAAGTCTTGAATATATATAAAAAAGAGAAAAACAAAAATCTTTTCTAACTGAAGTTATTTAAGAAAAATGTATAAATTAATTGCGTAAAATTGGAGAACGAATTTTGAAAACAGAAGTTTAAGTGGATTAAGAAAATCATCCCAATTATATTTTCTGACACACATACTCATACACACATACACAGGCAACAATAAACAATTGCCAATTAATACGCGTGAGTACAAAAACTTGCATAATTGCATTCTGCCAACTGAAGAGAAACAACAATGTGTCAGGAAAAGAGAAGGGTTCGAATTGCAGCCATGATTATGACCTTCGTAACTTTATTTGCCATTTATTTGAAATTTGCCATTTGTCCTATGTATGATGAATGTTTTTAAGTACAATTTGCAGATAGAATTCATCCTATCGACCTATCGATTGCAAGTAATATGGTAAGCATACAGAGCCATATATTTTGTATCGAGAAGGAAGAGTTATATAAGAAGTTTCAATATGCTTTGAATTTATTAAATTATATGCACTGTCTGATGACTATCTCACGCTACTGAATCGATAATGTAAAAAAAATATAGGAAAGACGAAAATATTGCCTATGCGAGAGAGAATGCTCGTGACCCAACTTCGACTTGCTAGAATTTTGTAGATCTAAAAGTTTTCGCGACCAGTTTTCATCAAGTTTTTAAAATGCGTTGAAAAATTTCGATGACTTTGATATATGTTTTGAGAGGCTACATTCTATACTTAAATTTTTGAAAGGAAACTTTGCCTGGGGATTAGGACGCCCTTTCTTATGTAATTGCAGGTTTTAACCATTAGCCGTGTTACACTTATTAATGGATTTCAATATGTCGAATCGAATTGGTATAAAATGGTGTCAAGAATGTTTTAGAGAAAATTTTGTTAAGGAAAAAAAAAACAAATTGCAATTGAAAAAACAAATCAAAGTTAATGTCACTGAATTTTTAGTGAAGCTATGCATCTTCTATGTAAATGCGAGTCCATCTGCAAATGTATGGAGGGAATTTCATAATGTCAGACACAGTACGGTGCTCCGAACCAGAAATTTGACGGAATTCATAAGACTGGAAGGCTAGTGGCATGGGCGAGTTCCTTAGATCTTTCTAACTAAACTGTTTTTGTTGGATTCAATTTTTCGGTATTAAAATTTGAAATTTGCATAAGAGTTAAACTAGAAAAATTTGAAAGGTGTCCCTACAGTGTTCGTTGCTTAGTAATTCGTTCACCTTGTCGTTTCTTGATTTTTCAACGTTTTATGACATTTGCTTATTGTATTCATGTAACAAGTTGTGTATTTTCTATTCGCTATTTGAAGGAAGTGCTCATAAATGAAGAAAATTGTTATCTAAATCCAAAACGGAGTCAAATAAGTGTGTTTTTTTTTTTAATTTTTTCAACTTGTTATAAAAACTAAACGGTAAATGATATCAACATGAGAATTGTTGTATTTTAGATATTGGTTCGTGCAATATTTCTCTAAAAATGATTTTAGCTCTGGACATCTGCAAAAATTCACTTCTGGAACGTGAATAAGATTATTGAGAGCTTGTGGCTTATTGGAGTAAGCCAATGCTCCATGCAACCTAACACTAAAGTAAAAAGTCCACTGCAGGTGCATCCCATGGTCTTTGAGGCAAGTTCACGTAGGGATTATCATTGAACTCGGCGCCCAATAAATTCATTGTTTGGCGAAATATATGGCAAATTGTAGCATTCGTTGAGGCTACATATCATCCAAATCGACCTTATTGACTTTTTGCCATAAAAAACCAGTTTTCATGTTTCTCTATTTCGTAAATAATGCCAAGGTTCTTTTTAATTTACAATACGATATATCGTTACGTTCGTTTCGTTCGTCTTTTCAAAATTCGGAAAAAAAGAAAATTTATAATTCCTCTATTGAAAATAATTATTTGGGTTATATATGTTGATATGCTGAGTATACGTTACGCGGTATATATTAGATATACGATTTAGATTTACAATGCTACGATATTCATTATTCTATTGGTTTTTGTTGTTTTTTAAAGAATAAATTCCGAGATCTGTTCGCATAGGAGCATTGCACAGCAGTGCACAAATGCCGCATAAGTTAATAATGTGTGAAGAAAATTATTACATCAACAAAATTATTGGATTAACTTATAATACCAAGTTTTACTTATTGTGAGACGTGCGCCATGATTGCGTTTTTATATAAAAACGAAGATCAATTCAAATAATTTTGCTTTTTAAAGAGAATTTTTGAAAATCGCAATCGTGATTTCAACAATGTAATGAATTTAACTACGTCTCGACCATGTCGCTCCGTTAATCATGGAAAATATAAGCGGCACAATGCTGCGATTACTTTTACGCTTTATGTAAATTTGATAAACTTTTGTGCTACAAGCGCTGCTTCGAGAAGGTTTACTGCTTTCACTGCTGAATTTTCCTCTTTGAATAGAGGAAGAAGATCATTTTTATGCAATAATTCCTTGGAAAATTATTATTTTATGTTTTTGAGAAGTTCTTAAAAAATTAAAAACCTTTATGTCGTCTAAGCATTTGTTGAAAATAAAGAATGATTATCAGGGAGAGGAAGAGAGAAAGAAAGAGAGAGAAAAGACTCTTGCAGTAAGTATTAGCAAGATGTACTGAACCCCCAGAGAGAGAGAGAGAGAGAGAGATAGATAGATAGATAGATAGATAGATAGATAGATAGATAGATAGATAGAGAGAGAGAGAGTGAGAGAGAGAGAGAGAGAGAGCGAGAGAGAAAAGACTCGCAGTAAGAAAATTAATATGCTGAAAAGATCTACTGAACATACAAATATATTTTCTTAACGTGATTTTTCAAATGCTTTTGTTTTTTTTGAAAATAATGTACGCTTTCTTGGTTATTAACTTGAAAATTCTCACACGTTACATACGTATACATAATTTGTTCTTGTACTATAATGCGTGATTCTCACGGCAAGTAGTTGGTAATTTTCGAAAAACTTGTTATCATCTATTTACAGAGATTCTTTTGTAAATGAGAGTCTCATTGCTTTTACACTTTGCCTGTTGATAAAAAATTTAATAACAAACGTAATATTCATTCAAAATCGATATGTAATACATTTTTTGATAAGGAATTTAACTAATTTTAAGAAACTGGAGTAATAGTTTGATGTGAAATGTTTGCGAAACAAAAATTTAAGGAGACAGGAGAAGGACAATAAATTTGTTTCCCCTTTTTTTCTCGTTGTTTAAATATAATTTTTCTCTTTTTTTCTATTCAAAATATATCCGATTTACTATTGAAAACTTTTGCGAAAAGTCCTTCATTCTCTTCCCACTTTTAGTTTTTACTAAATATATATATATATATATATATATATATATATATATATATATATATATATATGAATATATATATATATATATATATAAAAGAAACATAAAAACATATATTGTAAAAACACCTACAAACTTATATAAAGAAATTGTTTTTTTTGTTTTTTTTTAACTTAACTATTATATNTTTCCCCTTTTTTTCTCGTTGTTTAAATATAATTTTTCTCTTTTTTTCTATTCAAAATATATCCGATTTACTATTGAAAACTTTTGCGAAAAGTCGTATGTGTATATTGTACATATATGTACTTACATATATATATATGGATATATATATATATATATATATATATATATATATATATATGAATATAGATATATATTTATGTATAAAAGAAACATAAAAACATATATTGTAAAAACACCTACAAACTTATATAAAGAAATTGTTTTTTTTGTTTTTTTTTAACTTAACTATTATATATACAGAAAATTGAAAAGTATATGAAATTTTCGTTACTAATTCAATGTCAGAAAAATGCAGATATATTTAGAAGATCGATGGTACCCGACTACTATATATCGGTTAAGCCATTGATTGACTTGGCTATACTTGAATATTGAATGGATTCGTTTGTTCAATGTTCTTAAATTTTTTGTTTTTTTTTGTTTTTTTTTTTTGTTTTTATTTTTGCTAAATATTGCACGGATCATGTCGGCTTTGTCTTGACTTGCGATTGCAACTAAGATATTGTTTGTTGTTGCTGTATAAAAGTTTCTAACGATTTTGTGATAATTAATCAATTGACAAAAGTATGCGTATTGGTTGCTTTCTATGGGTTTTCCGGAGTGATTTCTATTGTATACCTGGTGGCGGTTGACCTAATTCGCTATTAAAGTCGAATAGTGTATTGCGTGCATGAGTTAACGCATGATGATGATGATGATGATGATGCGAATGATGATGGGCATGTGGATGTGGCACCAATACGTTTTTCATAGACGTTTTTAGTAAACGTTTCAGCATACCGCTGGAGCCGCGATGCTGCAAACTTTTGTGTGTAGTTAACGAGTTTTTGGTGCGGTAGCGTCGATGGCAAAATTCACAAACGTACAGCGTATCAGATTGTTCGTGTTTATCCTGAAAGTGCCGCTTCAATGAATAATAACAGGAAAAGGTACGCCGGCAATAGGGGCATTCCTGGGGTTCGTTAATTCCACCGCTGGTTGGTGGTGGCATACGCAACGGCATTTGTGGTAACGAAGTAACGGAAGATGTTGTTGCAGACCCACCACTACTGCTACCGGTGGCTAAGCCTCCAGTACTGCTGGGTCGAGGCGGTGAAGCATGCAAATTAAAAGGTTCGGTAACATTGTTGAAATTGTTACTGCTGCCGGCTAAATTGTTACTACACACCAAAGAATTCAACGATGAATTTGGTGATAAGATAGCGGCAGGTGGAGGCGATGGTGGCGCTGAGGTAGAGCTGGTTGGAGAAGAATTTGCCGAACTCAAAACGTTATGTGGTCCTAAAGGTATATAAAAAATAATTTTTGAAAAGTTTATTTTAATTACATAAAAATCTATTGGTGTCATTTATTTGTTTTTTTTTTTTAAAGACAAAGTGCAGATTGAAAGTGAAATGAGAAAAAAATCATAATAATAATAAATTATTGGTAAGAGAAGAGTATGAAAAAATAGTTAAAGAGTTAAAAAACAAACTAAGCAAAAATTTTTTCAAGTTAACTTTTTTTTTAAATTTTTTTATATATATTTTATAAGTTTTGATAAATGAATCACTGAGCAAGAAAATATATGAGAGAAATCAAGTTCAGCATAGCCTTAAATCGATTGATGTTTATTTAAACTGAAATTCTTAAGTTTTTTCAGTCTAGGTCCGGATAAAGAATATGAACGGAGTGCTGAATATAATCCCTCGCCATTGGGCAAAATTATGCAATGTTACGTTTTTGTTTTAGGAATGCTTTTCAATTTCCACTCTCATCTTCTTTTGCGACTTTTTTTTTGTATATTAAATCTCTTACTTTAATTGCAGAGGAACCATTCAGTTTTTTTTTTTTTTAATTAAAGTTAAAGTTCCTAAACTTACATTCCATCAATGGAACGATGAAGAGACGAGTCGAATCTATCTCGAAGTACATTTTAAGGTCTTATGACATGAAAACAGTAAACATATGCCGTTTTGGCTGAAATTCGTATACATTTTCTGACTTTTCAATTTCTTACTCAGTGAACGAAGAAATAAATTAGTTTTTCAAATTTTATGGTAAAGATATTTTTTTGTTTTTTTTTTTTTTGGTATTTGTATAGAGATTGTTGAGAGCGTATCTAAGTAAATAATAATAATAACAATAATAATAATAATAATAACGATAATAATAAAAAAATGGTTCTATTTAAAGAAAATTGTTTTTGTTGTAGTTGTATTGTTCATTTTATTTTTTTTAGGAAATTTTCAAAATATCTACAAATTGGGTTTTTGGCTGTTGTTTTGAAATTGCGTTTTTAACACATTTTTTACTCGCTAAAGACTTCTTTGACTAGGGCATGCTTAAGAAATCTTTAGAAGTTATACCAAAAAGTAAATTTTTTTAAGTATTATATTTAAAAATCTTTCAAATATATATTTTCCAACTGAAATCAGTCATGGTCTGCGTAAAAAATATAATATGAACTAGAAAAAAAAAAAAAAAATAGGTAATGAATAAAGATTATGAATTTAAAATGCACAAATGCAATAATGAAACAGAAGAATGTATTACCATGCAATACCAAAGACCAATATTACACCAATACTATTTAGATAATATAATTACAGATACATGTATTTACGTTAAAGGCAAGCAAGTACGCGGCAGGAAGAAATTGAAATTGAGGCAATAAAGGAAAGCATTTTAAAAAAAGAAAAATTTTAATAAAACTTAAATAAAATAACTTACCAAATAGAAAAAAATACTACGGCAACATCACAGTTACACAACATGTCTTTTTTATGTATTATATATATATAAATGTATAAATAAATATATATAATACATATCAATACATATATAGATTTTTTAGGCTCTGATAAAAACACATTATTAACGATGTGTGTAAAGATTAGTTAAAAAAAGTATAAAATTGTTAAATGCTTGCATTATATGCAAAGGGAACAATTAGAATTAAATAAATAAATGTAACCTTGCGAATGCGATCGATATATCTTTCGACTCTAGACATTAGATCTCGAAGCATTATTTATAAACAAAAAAATGCATATTTTTTGAAGTGAGAGCAGAGTAGTGAGTTCTTTATACTTACAAGTCACAGTAGCGTACAGTTTACTGCTTGTTTGTTTAACAATTTATCAAAAAGTATTTTTTTGTTTCATGTTACAAGCCAGTCTACATTTTTTTTGCGCATATTGTTTGGAAGAAAGTGCAGCGCAGATATATAAACAACGGCTTATGTGAAAACAATGCGTAAATGACGTAGTTCCAAAATTATAATCTATTTCAAATTGTGATATTCGATGTTTAGTCTTCAATACAAAAGCTTTTGTTTTTATGAAGATAAGGAAAAAGTTACGCAAGGGTCCTTTTTCATCTAAAATGTTTTACCATAAATGATAACCCGCGAGATCTGCTATATATATATAGAAAAAGCTGGATTTATTGCAGGTAGAAAATATCGCGTAAGCAATACTTTTTATCATCAAGAAGCTTAATACCGATTATATGAAATCATCTACATATGTAATATAAATCCGTCAGTACCCGGTACCGTTCCCTTCAACATGTACCGGCCAAGCACTCTATAGCACTCTAATAGTTACTCATGTAATATAAATGATTATATCTAAGAAGCCATAGGAATAGTAAGAAAGGGAAAAGTGTTTTTTTTATAACAAAAACTTCTTTAGAGCAGTAACGATACATATTATATAGTTATCAAACATGTCAGTGGAAGAAAATTATTATTATCGACTAATTAACTGTGAATGAAGCCGGTTACAGCGTGAACTTTGACAATACAAACGGCGAAATTGAAATGTTTTCTTAAAGAGTTTTAACTCAGTATACATTAAATACACATTTATATATGTATATAAAAAATATTGAAAATACTATCATTATTTTTTTTTATTTTTAATTTTTGCTTAATGTTCTTTTTTGACTTTGATCTGACTGCTCTACCAATATTTACAATTTTAAATATGACATTTTTGACAATGACAGGCATCATGTCTTAAGTTTGAAAAGCCCGCCATTCAATGCTTTATGCCTTATATGGACCATATTGCTAAACGCTGCAATTGAGATAACAGAAGTAGTGCAGGCGGTATATATTAGGGGTATGTACATACTCGATCCAAAGGAATGTCGTTAAATGGCCTTCTTATTGGCGAAGAAAAGTCTTAATTGTAACATTCGTAAATAGCTACGAGCGAAACAGTGACAGAAATATTTTAATGATTATCCGGCACGAATCAAAATTCGTTATAAAATACATATAACTTTCTGAAAGTTTTCTTAAAAAAAACTCTATGAATATATTATGAAACAATAGAATTCGAAAAATTCGAGACGTTTGTATAGTTCGAGATAAATTTAAAGATATACGAAATTTGAACAGAAATTTGCCTTAACATCTTTCTAATTGTATTACATTTACTAAGCTACAATCTATGAATAATTAAAGCATTCATACGCAATGCTGTATTAAATGTCAAAGCTCAACTGATGATAGGCTTTACTATCGTGTAGTGAAACATGATCTATTTATATATGTATTTGAACAGCCTACGATGGGGTAGTAAGCTCTAACTCATACGTAGAAAAGTTGGAAAAGAGAAGCAGAGAGTAAAGTAGATATATTAATTAATGTGTGTAATAATGAGAGACCGCCAGTGAGTTCACCAATTCAGTTAAAAATTCTACTTTAAAGAGAAGAGGGCGAGATAGACAATGTAATATAGAGCGAGTATGATAGAGAGACGAAGAGGCAGAGAGATAGAGAGAGAGAGAGAGAGAGAGAGAGAGAGAGAGAGAGAGAGAGAGAGAGAGAGAGAGAGAGAGA
>KK499958.1:218090-228929 GCA_000688715.1 Glossina pallidipes
TATATATATATATATATTTATATATATATATATATATATATATATATATATATATATATATATATACGTATATATATTTCAAAAGAAAAAAACCAAAAAGCCTGCTTTTTACATTTTTCAAATGTATCTTTCTCATAAAAGAAACAATTTTGCGTTTCATTTTTATTTAAATAATAACTCAGTTATGTTTATTTATGAAAATATTATTATTATTTAGTTGTTGTTGTTGCTGTTGTTGTTGCTATTATTATTATTTTTTATATAATAATAATAATAATAATTGAGTTTTCCTTGTATTGTGTAAAAGAACCAAAAATCTTATTAATCATCTTTTTCTTTTATTTTACACATAGGTTTGATTATAAGTAATAAAAAAAAGAATAATAATAATAATAATAAAAAAAAAACAGAAAACTAAAATTAACATCTTTTCAGGAAATATATTTTATACTATTGTTTTGCTCTTATTTACATATCTGTTATTTTTATTACTTGTTTTGCTTTTTCTTCTTTTTTTTATTCTCCATATTCGTCTGTTTCGTTTTGATCTAATTCTTCTTCGTCTTCTTAACAAAAACAATATATTCTTAACTTAATAGTTATAACGGATATAATAAAAAAAAGTCTTATTAGTTAAATCTGTAGTTGTGTTGTAGTAGTTGTAGTTGTTGTTGTTGTTTGTTGTGTAAGTGACTGAGATAAAGGTTTTATGTGTTGCAATGTTAAAGTCGAATGACTGTTAATAGTTGTTTGAGTTGATGATTTCTGTTTTTTTCTTTTTTTTACTTTAAAACTAAATTATTGCCATAGAGAAAAAGAAAACATAAACACTCTTAATCAACTGATTGTATCAGTATGTAGTTGAGTGCGGAGCTGATCATAACAAAATGAGACTAAATTAACGACTATATGGCTATGGTTTCGTATAGGTCATCATATACATAATGATTTTAATGTCACACTAATTAATTGTTTTATTATTTATTTTCCTGGAATTATGCAAGAAAAAATAAATGGTTGATTGAAAAGAAGAAACTAAAGAGAAGAGTCGCAATCAATTTTCCATCGCTTATTTTAATAATGTTTTAGATATATTTTTACTTATACTAAAAGCGAGGCTCGAGTCAACGCATAAGCTACGAAATCGCACACGAAGTGTCATACAATCTGTTTTTCAATTTATTTAATGTGCATCTTAAGCAATGATGGGAAAAGAAATTGAAAATGGTTCATCATTCGCTTGAGTGAGATATGAAGGTCACAAATCATTTTTTATTTTTATTTTATAAAGTAAAGTTTATATACTGTTTTCGTTTTTTATATACGAAAATGCAATATAATCATTCATTTCAACCTTTAATATCTTCTATGTCGACCTTATAAAGCATGCAATTTTTGTGTAAATTCGTTGAGGAGAAGGGACGATCAATTTTTTTGTTTGCAAAATTTAGTTTTTCGGAAAAATGTTTTCCTTAAAAATTGTTTACATTTTTTTTGTAATTTGTAAAGAAAATCATTGCAAAATACTTATGACTGACAACAACTATATGTTGTTAGGCGCAAATTATGGGCAATTGCGGTCCGAATAAGTAAACTCAATGGTTGGATTTTTAAACTAATCTGAACTTCATGGATCATTCAGCAATCATTGCTCATGGATCCTGCGTAGCTGGCATTAATCGATCATTTATTTGGTAATAACAAATGAAAGGGCAATTATAGTGTAAATTCATACGCAAATTGTATCGATTCTTACTATTTTCTTGTTAATTTCTTATGTCGAAAGAAAAGTAAGCATTTGGCACCAACACAGGCAATAGAATTTGCAGATTATCTTTCTTAGAAGGCAGGAAGTCGATTTTGTCTCTAAAGCAAATACGAAACTTATATTCGTTTCGAGGATATATTCGAAAATTAATAGATTTGTCGATATTTTGAAAGTTGATTTGAAAATATAATGCAATTATAATGAACCGATTTAGTCAAAATGCCTACAAAATTTCACTTTTCTCTTTTAATTTTTACAATTTTTCTAATTCCAACAATGTATTAGAGTGAATTTATATACATATATATATAAACATATATATATATATAAACATATATATATATATATATATATTTATATATCTGTATTAAGTGAACCTTCTTTTAGGAGGTTACAAGCAGTAACGTAATCTTTTTCATTATCTTAAATATTAATTTAAGACAAGCCAAAGCACTATGGTGGGGCACGGCCATCCGTTAAATACCTTACACCGTCGCTTGCTGCGGTTATTTAAGTAACGACTTTTCGGAATAAGGCTTTAGGTGGTGAGTGGCCGAGAAAGTAAATTTATTGGTACCATTTTCAATAACGGCCGTCCTCGGGCCAAAACGTGTTGGTGTAACAAACTTCGGCCTATAGGTTGAACACAAAAATATATGGATAGATGAACAGAAAGTACTTCTGAATCGACCGGTATAATAAAAGGCGGGTCAATCTCAAGTCCTTTTGCATATTGGCTACATCTGCACAAACTTAATATACTTTTGTATCACAAGTGCGTGAGGATTTCAACGACTAGTCTTAGGCCTATTAACGGTGTAAATTATTTATTTTTTAAGAATTCTCTATGCGTGCAGAAGCTGCAAGTTCTCATCGAGATTAAGTAAAAATACTAAGCACCTTGAAAATTATCATCTGATAGGCAAACTTCACTCATTACTCATTGTTTCTTTTGAGTTTATATCGTTTCTTTGATTATTGCCACAGTTTATCCACGAAAGAGTATACGTTTCGAAGCCACTTGTAATTTGATCTTTTGATGATTTTTTTTATAACAAAAAAAAAAATTCGTTCCAATCATTATACTGTAAATAGACGCATTCGAATGTACCCTTAAATTTCATTATGTTCAAGTGCTGATCAGATACGAAATTGCAAAAGTGCAAAGACGCAAGAATTTGTGGCATATTTTTAGGATACGTTAAGAGAATTCGGTTAATTTTGCTTGCGATTTCGATAAGACGACTAAACCCATCATACAGTGCTGGAAGGGAAGTTTGGTGAGCAATATGTTAAAAAAAACCTATTTAAACGAATAAGCGAATTTTTGTGCGCAAAAATAACCAACAATATTAGTGATGATTATTAATAATTTCAATTCCATTCAGTTTTGTTTTGTTTAAACAAAATAATTTTTAGATCAGGTTACAAAAGCTATTGACCAACGGACATTTTTTGAAGTTATTCCTAAACTTTTACTAAGAATGGTGATAAGAATTCTTGTAAGCGACCACACAACTAATGCCTCTAAGGTTCTGCGATATGAGTCGATTAATAAGCTTAGGAAAGGGTTGTAGGGAGGATTTTTGTAAAATTTTTTTTACAATTTTATCTCTAAAGTAATCTTCTTCATCAACCAAACTTTTTTTTTTTTAAGTTAAACTATTGCTGTGGGACTCCTCTTACTATGCGGTTTGTTAATGGTGGTGATGTTTGCTTTTGATGTCTGCTGTTTTAATATTTTTATGTTATGTATGTGCGAGATTTTGCTTTATATATATAATTATATACGAGTACATAAATAAATACATACATACATACATACATACATAATGAATACATACATACACGTCATCTGGCAACATAGTTATTTATCTGTTGTAGTTCGAGTTTTATTTCATTTGAAGAAACTTATTGATGATGGGTTTTGTGTTCACTGCTTTTGAATTTCAGTTAAAACATTGTTTGGTTTATGTATTTATTTTTTTTTTTTATTTTACTGCTTTCGTCTTTTTTTTTTATTTTATATTGTTTTTTGTTTTTTTTTTATATAATTAATAGTATTGTTTATTGTTTTATGTGAGATTTGTGTTTACTTTTGTAGATAAACTGACATCAATACGGTAGTAAGTAAATCTATGTATGCATATATGGTTTTAAAAAGTGTTTTTATTACAAAAAGAGAGAAAAAAAAACTATTTTCTTTTTTTGTTACCATTGCTATTACGATCTGTTTTATAGGTAATTATTATTATTATTATTTTTTTTTTTTTTGTTTTTGTTTATATGTATATGTTGTTAGGAAGGATATTTTATTTAAGAGGTAAAACCAAGTAAGATATGCTGTTTGTTGTTTTTATATTGGTTTCCTTATTTTTTTTTGTTTTTTTTTTCATTTTCGTTTGCTTCGTTTCGTTTATTTCTGTATTTTAGTTTACGTAACGAACGTACTATGGAGTGTTTTGGTTGTTGTTTCTTGGTAGATGGTTCTTGTCTTTACTATTTATCATTAAGAGAAATGTAATTAATTAATGAAAGTTTTCTACACCGTTGTGTTTATCTGTTAAATGTATTGAACTTTAATATTGAAAGAAATGAAAAGAAAATGGGAACACTTTTGCCCTCGTCTTGTGATTGATCGATATGAGCAAATATATATACATATATATATATATATTTATATAGCAACATGTATATGTATATGTATACATATATATATATATATATATATATATAGCAAATATATATATATTGTATATATATATATTTGATTCTTCGTTTGAATAAAACTTTATATATAATAATAATAATAATAATAATAATAATAATAATAATAATAATAATAATAATAATAATAATAAGAATAATAATAATAATAATAATAATAATAATAATAATAATAATAATAATAATAATAATAATAATAATAAAAATAAAAATATGTATTACGATATAATATATATGTATATGTATATAGTTGAACAAAATATATAAAAATGTATTTCTTTCCATAAAATAATGAAACATAATAATTAAACTTATATATATATAAAGCACTTAATTGCAGTTTATGTTTATGTATGGCCAGGTATGGACATGTGTGGGCGTGTGTGCTGGTGTACGTACGCGGCAGCGTGGAGGCGTTTAAGTGCGCACCCAATTTTATGGGAGTGTGCGTGCGTGTACATTTGTATGCATGTGTGTGTGTTAGTGTGTGTGTGTGTGCGCGCGTGCGTGTACATTTGTATGCATGTGTGTGTGTGTGTGTGTGCGTGCGCGCGCGCGCGTGTGTGTGTGTGTGTGTGTGTGTGTGTGTGTGCATGCCTATATGCAGAAACAATAAGAATAATAATAAGAAATTAGTTTAGAGAGATGAGGTGTGGGGCGGAGGATGGTGGGTGGGGTGAGTCCATGGAAAAACGAGCTTAATGAACAAGTATCTACTTTTCGCATTAAATAATACTTAAAGTTTTTAATTAATAAAAAATTTATTATAAAATTATAATTGATTAATAAAAAATTAAATTAAACATTAATATATGTACATATTTATATATATGAACATACCGCAAACTTGGTCAAAGTTTATACATTTTTTTTCCTTTTTTTTATATATATAGATAAAATAAAGCATAAAGTTTAAAATTTGTATAAAAAAATTTTGGTATCAAATTAATAAAAATAATAATAGTTGTAATAATAAAAAAAAAACTTATTATTTTGTATATTCAGACTTTTTTAGTGCCAACTATTAAAGAAAAAAATGTATAATTTTGAAAATCGCATATCTATATATACATATATATATATATAAAACTTTATCAATTTTTTAAAAATAAAAATACGTTCAGAGAAATTTGATTTCTTTTGAAAAAACCTTTTAAAATTCAGTCTTTTAAACGAAATAATTTTGAATTTTTTCTTTGATTTTCCTCTAAAGCCAAACTTCAAAGATGACTTAATTTAAAAGTATATCTAATCAAAAAAAAAAAAAAAATTAGACAATTTTTGCCGATCACAAATTTTGCTATATTTCGAAATTGCAAAATAAAGAAAATTAAATTTCTGTTTTTTTTTTTTAAATTTTTTACGATTCCATCCTGCTTAACCTAAATCTATCAGTCGAAATATTTCAAAGAACTTTATATTTTTCTTGTGTTTAACACAATCGGTTTCGTTTTTGTTTTCTTTCGTTTTGTTTTTTTTTTTTTTATGTTGAAATCAATGGTAATGAATGCAAATATCAAAATGTATAGAAAAATGAAACAAGAACAAAGGAGAAGAAGCTTCTCTTAATCACACAAAAGAAAACTAAGCTACGATGATGATGAGCTCAGATATTAAATTTAAAGGGAAAAACATAAATTGAAATTTTAAAGTAAAGTTGAGTTAACAATCGAAAGAACAAACCAGAGAGCACAAAAGATTAATCACATGATCGAAACGGGATCTGCTATATCAAAAGTTTCTCTTTTGTTCATATAAGTTAAGAGTTGAAGTACATCTAGAGTTAATACGTTATGGAAATCGTAGGTTCTTCGAGCACATAAAATTTATTAGCTAAAAAAATCTTCAGGTGCATTTTTTGCACAGGTATATAGTTGATATATAGTGTTCTTGAATTTTAGATTCAGATTCAGATTCAGATTCAGAATTATTGTTCAGAATGTAGACGCATTTCTATAACTTGGATTCTTGATTTTACGCTACAGTTTAAGTTTAAGTTTAAGTTGAATATGAAATTGAAATAATGTCGGTTTAATTCATCATAATTAAGAGTTGTTTGCTTGTAACTCGCCCTGCATGCAATCAGTGAACATGAAAATTCCTATTATGAATCGAAGAAAAGTATTGGAATAGAAAGACAAAAAGATACGGTTAAAGTAATCTTATAATTTACCCTATGTGCTCATCATTATCAAGAATTCTTCAGAATGTTTGATTAAAATTTTTCCAATATTATGAGTCAAATAATAAAGCTTATCGGCTGTCTGACTGGCGTTTCCAACAACTCAAAGACAAAGCACCATAGAGTAGATATAATAATAAAGTGATTCTATTTTTTATTTTATATTAACGTATCTGACTTGATAAAACTTAACTTTCGATGAAACTGTAACCCATTCAAACTGTATTTGCTCTTTCTTTGCAATATTACTCTACAAACATTACCTCATTGTTAGGGATACCTAAGCTATGATATTAACTGAGATATGGTATTTCGATCTGTCAAGATTTGTCAGAAGTTAATCGGAATAGTCTATTAGAGATGATTGAGGCAAAATTCACCAAAAGATATAAATCAATTTATAACAGAGGTTTGCAGTCTGCCGGAAATCATCGCTTAATTTTCTTTTGTAGTAGATTGATGGAAAGGGGGAAAACAAATTATTTGAATTTCTTAAGCTTAATATTTTTTTTTTTTACTCAGAGCTACTTTATGTATTCTTAGATGTGTTGTGTATTTATATGAATGCGTAATAAGAAGGGCATTTGTGTGTACGCAAAATCTTATAATATATATGTTAATTGGGATTGAATGAGGATGGTATGGATAGCGAGGGTCGTTATTGGAAACGTTTATGTGTGTTTGTGTGTGTATATGTATATGTATATGTGCATGTATATGTGTGTGTTTGTGTAGAGGTTTTACGCATCTCTTTCGTTCATGTATTAAATACATATTTACATTGACTGGTGACAATGAAACATAAAAATTCTTACTTATTAACTTAAACCTAAATAATTGTTTTCATTTATTTATTTCCTCTTGTTTTCATGTTATTAATAGTGTTTTGCGTAAATTTTATAAATACGTATGTATATTTATATATAGATTTGTTTTAGTAAAATTTACATGTGTTTGGTGATTTTTGAAATCGTTCAAGTTTACGCAACAAGTCCTTTAAAAGTGTAGTTTTATGCTATTTTTTTTTTATTTTTACTTTTTTTATTTTTTTTTGCTTGTCATGTTATTGTTCTAAAGAACAATTGTGTCGAATAAGAAATATATCTCATCCTTTGTCTCTCTTTTCTCTCTCTCCTCTTTCTCTCTTTCTCGTTCTTTTTTTTCTCTCGGTTACAATATCTTTTCTAATAGCATACAAGTATTGTCAACAGAAAATAAATTGCACAAGTCATACTATCGTAGTTTAATAAACTAAAACTCTAAACTAAAGGTAAAGATATTTTTCTCTTCATTTTCTTTTTCTTCTCTTTTTTCATTATTTACTTGGGGAAAGTAGTTCCTTATCTTTTGTTGCAAACATTTACAAAAACGAAACTAGCTTTTCTTTTTTTTTGTTTTTTGAATACATATGTACACGTACGTTCATAGATTGGGCAGTAGCCCAAGGTTTAAAAATGAAAAAAAAAAAATTTATTTTGTTTTGTTTTTCTATAACAATCACAGTTTTGAATTTGCCTAAATAGTTACCAAATAAATCTTTGTGGGATTTTGAGATCCAAAATGGGGATTAGAGTGGGAATAAATAAGGTTTGTGGGTGTCAGAAAAATTGGAAAAAGTTTCGCGTTCAAGTAAACGTGAATCTGTTGTGGTTTTTCTTAATGATCGCTTAAATTGATTCTGGTATAGGAAGGCTCATCATCGCAAGCTCCCATCACATAGTTATCCATTTGTGTTAGATCCACAGTTGGCGGCGGGTTCAGAGGGGCCAATGCCTCATTTGGTGGTATAGGTGGTAATGATGGATGATGTGTATGTGGCGAGTGGTGGTGATTTAGGTTTGGTACTGTTGTTGCTGGATTTATGGCAAAACCGAAGAGTTGTTGCAATAGATTGTGCTGATCTTATAAATAATCCATACAGGGTTTCACCATGTTGGGTGATGACTGGGATTGGGGATGTGAGCTTAACTGCATTGTTGGACCAGATAAGAGAAGTTCAGCTGCTGCGGCTGCTGCAGCTGCTGCAGCTGCCACTGCATTACCATTATTGTTCGCATTAACGTTTGTATTGGCGGCAGCGGCTGCGCTTAGAGAACTAAGCGATTGGTGTAACCGACTGCCAGCATTAGATGGTGCTCCAACGCCGCTACTTATATTGCTGTGATGAAAATAGGAGTGATGTTTTTGCCGGCGATGATAAATGCTCTTATGATTATTTAGGCTGTTAAGGGTGCGAAAAACCTTGTGGCATAAATTGCAAACAGCATTATTTAGTGGTTGCAGATGCTGTTGTTCTTTGTGACGTTTTAGTGTCAGTTTTGTGCTTAAAAGTTTACCGCATACATCACAGCGATGGCAAGCATTCAAGGGTAGCGGCAATAGTAAACGGTTAGGTCCGCTTAATTCAGAAGAGCGTGCTGATGATAAAATGCCAGCAGCTGAAGTGGAATTCGAAGATCGTCCGGTGGGCGAAGGGGACAGAGATGAGCGTCGATGCTGCAATAGGTGATGGTGTTCAAGGGGCGAAGGTGCCCGAGACAAATGCTGGTGATGATGCCCGCTGGGCGAAAGATCATGATGTGAGTGAAGATGATGAGTAGGCAGCATTGACAATGGATGTTGCTGGTGACCGAAGTGCGAATGCGTATAGTGAATGGGCGGTGATTGGGCCGAATGCGGGGGAGGTGGGGGTTGTTGATGATGATGAGGTGAGGGAGTGGAGGAAAAGGAACCTAACGCTTGCTTTTGTTCAACCGTTTGTTGGCTGTGTTGGCGTTCGCCACCCTGTTCCTGTTGAAGATGGTGTTCGGTGCGTTCGGTGCTTGGTTGTGGCTGTTGGTGCAAATGATGGTCATGATGGTGAAGATGAGTGGAATGATGGTGGTTGCTACTACTATTCGGATTCACCCCGGGTACTATAACGCCACCGAGTAGGTTAGTGCTTCCACCTATATGACATATAGGAAGAGAAGAAAAAAGAGACAATAGTGACTTTGTGTTTTCAGCATTTGAACATTGAATTGAATTGTTTTTAAATTTTTTTTTTTTTGGTTTTATAGTTTACTGTACTGTACGGTTTTCTATGTTGCAAAGTGTTTTATGTTTAAATAATTATGGATTTTAATTGTTTTCATATTTTTTTTATATTATTTTTTATATATTTGTTTATTTTGTTTTATTTTCTTTGATACGCTAACAAATCCAGGCTCAATAATGCGTTTAATAGTTTGCTGTGCAAGTCATTTAAACAAAAATCTAGAAATTTATCGATGAGTTTAAAAGAAAGATTTTCAGGCTATTCGCGCAAAAGAAGTGTCGCAGAGCGGACGCTCATTGAATTTAAAATGAATAAAACGAACAAAAAATATGTATTAATAGTTTGTGGTTGGTTTTAGAATGTTGACACGACAGTTAATTTTTAGTTTTTGTATTTGTGGGAAGAGGGAATTTTTGAACTACACATAAACACACAAAAGCTTAAAGATTTTTTCCGCTACATGTTTGATAAAACAAACGGAAAAATTCTTTAGTTAAAATAAAATTGTCCGGTTATCGCCTCATGTGTTACTTGTATGTATGAGGGACAAGAAATTTACATTTGAAACAATTTTGAAACATTTTTGGCCTGATTGATTTGTTATTTATTTATTTTTTTTTTTTTTGATTTTTGTCACTAGTGTCTCTTTTTTTTAAATAAATTTGTTAACCATGGCGAATACCATCCAAAAGCGAGCTTTGAATAGCGGCTGACAGCATTTGTTTTTTGTTATGTTTTAGTTGACTTAAAACGATTTACCTAATTTGTGGCGAACGAATGATTTCGATTCGGTTTCGTTGATATACCGGTTACACGTTCGCTGATGTGGCGTAGGGATGGATAAGGAAGACGGGAACAAAATTACTTAAGGACTTAAGGATAATTTTCAGGATATTCAGTTATGGCACAAGACAAAACATATTTATGTTATTATACACTTTCTCGTTTTAGTGTTCGATTATAATGATCTAAGACTACGATATTTATGATAAGTGCTTGAACTAAACTCGCTTGACTTGTGATAATAGGAGAGATATTTTTTTTTACGTCAAATAAAAAGAGAGAGAGAGAGAGAGAGAGAGAGAGAGGGGAGAGAGAGAGAGAGAGAG
The DNA here is from genome assembly GCA_000688715.1 of Glossina pallidipes. Lineage (NCBI taxonomy): Eukaryota > Metazoa > Arthropoda > Insecta > Diptera > Glossinidae > Glossina > Glossina pallidipes. The sequence continues at coordinate 228,914 of KK499958.1, forward strand.
AGAGAGAGAGAGAGGG
>KK499958.1:229029-306439 GCA_000688715.1 Glossina pallidipes
TAGAGAGAGAGAGAGGAATAGAGAGAGAGAGAGGAATAGAGAGAGAGAGAGGAATAGAGAGAGAGAGAGAAAGAGAGAGAGAGGAATAGAGAGAGAGAGAGAGAGAAAGAGAGAGAGAAAGAGAGATACATATATGTATATATATATAATAGGAGAGGGGGGGGTGGGGGGAGGTAGATGGACAAAGAGAGAGAGAGAGAGAGAGAGAGAGAGCGCAAGAGAGGGAGAACGCAAGAGAGAGAGAGAGAAAAAGAGAGATATATGTATATATATAAAGAGAGATAAATAGATAGATAGAGAAAGAGAGAGAGAAGAGCGAGAGAAAGAGAGAGACAGACAGACAGCGAGAGAAATATAAGCAAAAAAATTATAATCTATTTAATTGAAATATGGACTTTACGCAAAACAAGAAAAAACAAAAATTCATAAGCGAAAAAAAATATTTTTTTTCCCTTAAAAAATTTAAAAATTCATTAGCTACTCTATTTACTTAATGCTTAAAAAAAATCATTACAAATAAACGTTGTTCTCTGGCTAACATCATCTCCTTGTGTAATAACATAAACGAACACAATTAAATGTTAAAAGCATCTCGACATAAGGTTTTGTAGTTTAGGTTCATTTAAAAAAAAAAAAAAAATTATGATTGTAATTAGTATTTATTTTAATTAAAATTAAAAATATTATTTACAAAAAATAAGATAACAGTTACTTTTTTTATAAATGATTTTGCTGATCGGTCGGTCGGTCGGTCACTCAATCGATCGATTTGTCGGCCTCGTGGGCGATCGCTTTATGGATTGATTCTTTCAGTTGCAATTCGTATATTTTTCCTTTTTGCTTTAACGTTTTGCTTTGTTTGTTATAAACTTAACCTTAAACGTACATAACCTAACAATAAGATAACATTACATAGATTTCTTAAAACATTTCGTAACTCTACACTCTTTATAGGTAATTATGATCTTCAGTAAGCTTTTGTAAACAAAACTTCTCTCGTTTTCATCTATATATCAGTTTCTTAAATTTCTCTCCTAGCGTATTAAAGCCACTTTAAATTGAACTCTTTAAAAGAAAACTCTCATACTTCCGAGCGGACAGAGTTGTAATCGAAGGATTGCGAGAGCTTTCTCTTTAAATGTAAAAAACAAAAAAAAAAATTAAGAGAAAAAGAAAAAGGAAAAATAAAAGTTAAAGTTAAAGTAAAATATATTATAAAATATTTATGCAAATGTATAAACTATGTATCCTGAATTTATACAAAGAAAATGGAAAATGAAAAAAAAAAAAATGAAAAATTATATAACTATTTTATATAATCCTTACAATCTGTTTTTATTAGTACACTAATAAAAAAAAAAAAGAGAAAAACAATAACTTGTATGTAGTTATTGTTGCTGTTATATATATATATATATATATATATATATATATATATATATACTTTTATTTATCATCTTAAAGCACCTTTCTTTATACTTTAGAGGTTTGCTTTTCAGTAATCGTTAAGCACTCTTGGTTTAATTTTGAATCCTCTATGTTAAAAATTAACGTTAGCTAAATAATCGAAATACATTAAACCCTATGAGGAGGAGCGATGATTGATGGGTGTATAATAAGGATTACTAACGGTAACGCCCAAATTGCCTGAATGATGGCCCATTTCGGAAGTGGACTCCTGCTTCGGTTGTTTTAAATTGCGGTGGTAGATGCTCTTATGATTGCGTAAACTGTTTAGGGAGCTATATACACGTTTGCATATATTGCATACGGGCTCTTTTGTCGGTCGCATATGTACATTTTGTATGTGTCGTTTAAGGCGAGTCAATGAGGATAGGTTTTTGTTGCAGGGATCACAGCGAAAGTCATCACCGCCACTATTCGACGTATTCAGACTGTTATTGGACGAGTTTAAGGCATTCAGTGTGTTACTGGACCCGCTAGATGAGGCTGCCATATTAGCCATGGCTGCTGCAGCTGCTGCCAGCATATGAGTTTGTTGGGCTGCAGTCGCGTTATTAATGCTGCTGTTGCCGTTGCCGCCGCCGGTACCGCTACTATTATTATTACCACCGCCACCACTACAGCTGTTATTTTGTGCCATTTGGCTGTTATTTGTCTGCATAAGGCTAGTTGGTAAAATTTGATTATTTAAAGCTGAAACGCCGGGCGGACCCCCACCGCTGCTAGTATTGCAATTTGTCGAAAACGGTGACAAATTAAGACCACACATTGCTGAAGTGCTTGTCATAGCTGATGACATTGTCGTTGTTATTGGACATTTGTTGTTGTTATTGTTGTTGTTGTTATATTCATTTGTAAAATATTTATTGTTGTTGGGAGGATGATGATTGTGATGATGATAGTAATGTTGATTGTTGTTGTTCAGGTTGTTTAACGCAGACATTGTCGTCAGTTGACCTGACGACAAGGGAGAGAATTGCAAAAAACGTCGTATTAGCCCATGCAAAATTGTATTTGAGTTTTTTGGGAATTTGAAAAGTTTAGCTTTTTTTTTTATTTTTTTTTTTTGATAAATTGCAAGTAAAAAAAATCAACAAACATGTGAATATTCTACAAAAAATTTGATAGTTTTTGCTATTTTTAGTTTGCGCTGATTCTAAATTTAACTTTGGGTTTAATTATATTTTAATTATATCGTCAATCCTCATTTTTCTTCAATTTTGTTAAATTTATTTCTTTTTTGATTGTTTGCTAAGCACAAGCCTATAACACTAATGCAGTGAGCGGTTGGGTGGAGGGAAGCGAGTTAGGTTTTCGATTTTTGTAGATATGGTTAAGAAATTGCTGTCTTGTGAAATATTTATTCTTTCTTTTTTTTTCTTTTTTTATCTTTTCTTTCTTTCTTTTGAAGCTTCTTCGTTGAGGACGTCCTTAAAGAAGTAGAATGAAATTTAGATTGGCTAAAGGATTGTATATTTCCAATTTTCCGTTTTATTCCGAGTTGAGGCGGATTCTCCTCTCACGTATTTTCGACCTTTAGTCTTAATTTTGTATTATTTTACTGTGTGTGGTGGTTGACTGTATAACTTGTGTGTGTTGTTGAACACCATCACCATTTTACTACATACGTCCATATATATATATATATATATATATATAGATATGTATTTTTATGTTATATGTTATATATATATATATATATATATATATATATATATATTCAGTGTAAAAGTGTTTCTCTGTTGTGTTTGGAATTTTTTTTGTTCACTACCAATTAATTTCGGGTATTGATGTTTGAATCAAAAGTAGTATACGTACATATATTACAAACGTATTGCTTAAAAAATTGGTGTTTAGGGAGAGACAGAAATAGAGAGAGCTAGATAGATAGAAAGAGATAGTGAGAGAGCGAGGAAGAGCGAGATAGAGAATAGAGAGAAAAAACGTTTACTGTGGTTGAGGAACATTGGTCAAATCAGTTCGGCTACAAGTTATCATACGACCTTTATATGGTTGTTTGTGTATCAAATAAAGAAAAACGGTGCGAAAGGAGACATAGGTGGTAGACGCAGAGAGAAAGACGGAGAAAATTGGTGAAATAATATGAGAGATGGTCAGGAATAGGTGGAAGTGTAGGCAGGGGGGGCTATAGAAGGCACAATTTCAAAATTGTTTTAGTATTTCATTATTTTTCTAGGTTTTTTTTCTTTTGATTTTGTTAAACGACATGCTTTAAATTTTGATTTTCAATAGTTGCAATATATTGACCGATTGCTTCATACGCTCGATAGTGTACACGTGAAGTTGTTAACGCATTCTTGTGATTCAGATAATTGTTTGTTTTTGTGTTCAATGTGTTAATCGTTAGTTTGTGATTGGGTTTGGTTCCTCTTTTGCTTTTCAAATGATCGTTTAAAGGGGTAAGGTAGGTCGGTGGAGGATAGGGGAAATTTTAGAATTTTTTCTTTTTTGTTTTGTTTGTGATAAATTTTTGCTTTGTCCTATAACCAAGATTTTTATTTTTACTTTTGTTTTTGTTATTACCATAATTTGGTGTTTTGTGTAATGTTGAACGCATTGTTGTTCTTGTCTTTAAGCCTTATATTAAAAATGTGATTTCACAACTAAACTATACATATGCATATAACTTAAGTTATAAAAGAAAAGAAAAGAAAAAAAAAAAATAAATAAAAAAAAATAAATGTGTTCGGATGATTCTGCACAACATTAAAAAACAAAATTACAACAATAAACACAAATTAATCATATAATTATAAACAATTTACTGTAACGAAAAACGGAAAGAGAAAAAAAAACGTTTCCAAACTTTTTTCTCAAACGTTTCGACATTTTCATGAATTCAAATCAAAATTTTCTTTCTATTTCACTTCATTCGTCTACAAGTAGCGTTAGAGTAGCCATTAAATTAAATATTTGCCGTTTCTTCTTTTTTTGCTTTGTTCTTATTGTTGTTGTTGTTTTTTTCGTTTTTTTTTAACCCTTTTACCAATTTGTGTTTTTGTTCTTGATTTGCGACAGTTTGTAACGCTGAAACTTTTACAATTACTTTTTGTTTTTCTTTTTCTGAATTTTGTTATCAGTTATCAGTAACCGCATGCAAATTTTAAAGGATTTCATGTGTGGGTGTTGTTTGATTGATTGCTGTTGTTGTTGTTGTTGTTGTTGCTATTGATGGTTTAGATAACAATACCAATTGACTTTGTTTGCTTATAGTGTAACTTAAAATAAATTTGACGCAAATTTTTCTTTACAATTTGTTTTTGCGAATTAATTTTCTCAAATGAAATTTTGATTTACTTAATACTAAGAAAAAAAAAAAAGAAACAGTATTTAAAACAATGTTGTTGTTTTTGTTATTTTTAACACTCATACAAAACGACAGAGGAAGGGAAGAAACATAATTGATATTAATTAAAAATTAAAATATTTAATTATGGTAAATTTCAATTAAGTAAAGTAAGAGTCAATTAGTTGCGTTAAAAAGGAAAATTAGAAAGAAGCAACCAATGAGTTAAGTAAAGAGAAAGACAGAAACACATAGAAAGAAAGAGTCGCTAAAAGAGAAATACAAAGAGAGAGAGAGATTAGCGAGAATATTGAAGAGTGCATGATTTTTGTATTTTTAGATACAATAACACATATCCTTTGGCAAGAAATGCAAAGGGGAAATTTGAGATAGAAAAGGTGTGAACCAGGGAGTGAGAGAGAGAGAGAGAGCAAGAGATAGATAGATAGATAGATAGATAGAGAGAGTGAGAGAGAGAGAGAGAGAGAGAGAGAGAAAGAGAGAAAGAGAGAGATCTAAAGAGTAAGGTTTTATTTACTGAGAAAAGGAATTGTGATAACAGATAGCAGTAAAGAGTTATTTTACTGCTGGTTGATCATATTTTATGCATATGCAGGTGGTGCTTGTGTTTGTGTAAATGTAGCTGCGGCTGTGTTTAAAATGTGTGGACATGTGTTCTGTTCAATTGGTTAATTACAAATTATAATTCGTAATGTGGTTTTTTATTTTTAGTAAATAAGAATGGGATATAACGGTAAATTAGCCAATTTGTGTTTATTTTTCTGAAAGTAGTTGTAAAAGTTGTCGAACCTAAATAAATTTGGTTTTTTTTTCTTTTTGTTCCATTTCTTCTCATGGTGGTGCACACACTTGTATTCGTAGTGATACAATAAGAGCCTACTGGCCGTGCGACGGAGAGAGTGAGTGAAAAGAAAAAGGTTTCGATCGATCAAATGCTTTAATCATTGCAAAGGATTGCGATAAACGTAATATTTGCGTTTCGTCTGTTTTCTTCCTTTTTTTGGTTTTTCTTTTACTTTTTTTTTTGGTTTGCTCTTTTTTGAAATTAAAATCACAAAAAAAGTATATATACGTACATATATATGTATATATAAAGCAACGCAACAAATAGATGATATTGGGTGAGATATTAAAACAATGAATTAATAAAATTAAAAAAAACAAAAAGTTTATCGTGCTTTTACGCGCTTTTTATGGATAAAACGTACAAATGGTGAGAAAAACAAAACTGAGAAGAACATTTACTTTAAAAACTAATGTTAATTATGGTAATAATAATTACACACATACAACGACGGCGACACGTTTATTATGGATTATTTTAATTGTTTTATAGAAAAAGGATTAAAGAAAAAAAAACATTAAATAAATAAAGACGAATTATATTTCAAATAAAATTAATTATTCAAAAACTCCAATTGTGTTTTTATTTGAGAGTTACTAAAGAATAACCATAAATGAAGACAAAAAAGTATGAAATTATAGCGTCGAACTAAAAAAAAACAAAGTTTTCTCATTTTTTCTTTTTAAATTATGTACGAGAATGAAAAGTAATATCATAGGCAATAAATATCGTTTTTCAGTATAATAAACATACGAATACAAACATAGCACACAAACCAAATCAAATATTCTCGGGAAAATATATATTGTATCACAGTTATTTATGTCAATTCCTGCACTTTTACAACATCGTTGCAGCTTTAACACAGAGTGAGAGAGAGAGAGTTTAACAGACAGTAAACATTTCCATTTTGTTACCCCCACTTCTTCTTTTTTTCCTTTTAACGAAACCAAAAACAAATGGCCTTTAGAAGAACGCCTCAACTTTCTTTCGCTTATACCGAAAAAAAAGAACGAAGATAAAATGAAAAAAAAAAAAAAATAAATATCTATCCATATAGATATGTGATAGAAAATGTCAAAGCCTGCAATGAAAACTAAAGTATGTAAACGTATATAAACAGACGTATGTAATCTCATCACTCTTCCGGCATATATGTAACGGATAATACATGATGCGTAGGATATTGAATCCTAATGCAAATCATAATAACCCATATATGCGTATGTATTCTAATATATGTATATGTGTGTGAGCTTATAATTTACATGAGTTGCATACATATGTAAGCTTGATTGTGTATGTCGAAGCTAATTCAGCACTCAGGAATTTTAACGTAGACTTAGGTAGAGAGATATAGAGGGAGAGATAGAGAGAGAGAGAGAGAGAGAGAGAGAGAGAGAGAGAGACGAGGAGGAAGAGAAATTGTTGCGGTTGTACGCAACAATTAGTTTTGGTAAAAGTTTTCTTTGAACATTAGCGTGGAGCATCTAAACAACGTTAAGTGGTTTTTATGCTACTTAAAACTTTCTGATATATTTACGCATATAATTGTTACTGTGTTTGCTTACATACATACATACATACATACATACATACACATACACATTGGTAAAAATTAATAATATAAATGTAGACGGAGAAAAAAAATGTGTAATAACTTTAGTTTTCATTGCAATAATTATTACTATTATTATTGTGGTCGCCGTCTTTGATAGACGGAAATAAATGATATCATTTATCATTTGGAACAATCAAACAAGAAAGAAATTTCCTTTTTTTGTTGTTGTTTTTTTTTTGGTTTTTGTTGTTGTTGTTTTTAATATAATGTTCGCTCTTTGATTAAAAGAGAAGAAAACGCAATTTAACGCAAACTAATAAAAAACGGTTAAACGATAGCTTAAGCGTGAATGAGTGCGAGAGCGGGGCTGTGATGGAGAAGAGTGAGAGACACATAGATAGCGAAAAAGAAATATTTTCAGTTAACGAGCTGTACGTTTAAGATATGTTTAAGCAGCAAATTAGAAAGCTTCTTAGCATACTCTCAATCACTCTCATTCACTCTTTACCATTATTCGCATATATATTTCAACTGCTTCCCATATAATTTGCGTTATTTTGATTTTCCATTTTGTATTAAGTTATATGAATTCGTAGAGAAAGTAAATGAGTTTGGACTTTCATTGTGGTTCTTTTTTTTTTTTTTGTATTATTATTATTATTTTTTCTTTTTGATCGATAAAAAAAACAAACAAACGAGAGTTAACTAATTGCGTAAAAAAATTAATAAATAAACCAAAAGTTAAATAAAGAATATATCATAAGTATATTTTCAAAAATAATATATATGTATACCTTCATATATTTAAAAAAAAAAGAAAAATAAAAACGCTTTGATGTAAATGAATTCTAAGCAAATAACAAATGAAATATGGAAAAATTCAGTACTCACCTTGAGGAGAAGCAGCTAATTCGGCGGCAGATTGTAATTGAGGATTTAAACCTTTCACAAAAAGTGAAGAGCATAAAGTGTGAAAGAGAAACAAAGAGAAAGGGGGAAAAATTAATATATCACCTCTCTAGCGAAACTCTGGTTTAATAATCAGCGGCGCATCAATTCTTTTCTTATAAAAACTTAACATAAACATAAATCATTATTTAAATGGAATCTGTTTGCAACGTGTTGTTGTAGAGACTGTATAGAATGCAATTAATGTTATGTTAAATTTCTATATAAATAATCAAGTCATGTGTCGATATTCTAATGTTTCACATTTCAATTCAAAAAGAAAAAACGTTATTGCCTATGAAAGTGAATATCATAAATATTACGTTAGAAACAAAACGTTTTTCTTTGCGTTATAGCTTTTTCTATATTGTAGATTGAATAACAAAAATACCGACTTGATGACATGTATCTCGAGTTAAATTTGCAAGTCTGTTATCCATGAGAATGTAATCCCTTTTATATACTTACTGGCAAATGCTGCTGGGTCTAAATTACTCATGGGAAATGTGAATGGCGTGGATGGAAATAACTTAGACTCAGCTGGTGAGATAAGAAATGGTGCTGGTGGATGCGGCGGCATAGTATTTTCAATTTCTTCATCGTTTCCTGAACTATTTTTTTTTTAGAAATGTTTTTTTATTTTTTTTCAATTAATAAAAGGCCAAACAGATTATGATTACACATTATAATACCTTAATGATCCTTTACCGCATTCACCGCTGCTAGCGCGTCCATGTACCTCGTGTTCACCGTTCGAATCATTGCTGTGTTCATCGGGAGCATTATTGTTGGTGCAAACTAATTCCATGGGTTCCGATTTAACGTCATCTGCTGAACGCGTTAACGGTGACGACGTAAGACTTCCACATTTATCGTTTGCCGTAATGCCATTGCCATTCGCTGAATTACCAGAACCATTACCATTAGGTGTGCCACTGCTATTACCACTGGGTCCATTGCCTTATTTATTAAAAAGAAAAAAATGCAAACAAAACAAAAGAAAACCAATTAAATGTCTTTTCATGAAGCACCAGGAAATATTTTCAATATTCAATCCCTCTGTTCGTAATAAGACATTGTATTATGATGACATTTAGAAAAGATTAAAGCCTCGATATTTCGATTTTTGCGAAAAAATGAAAATATGATAACCGACAAAACTTTTATTTATTTTTTTTTTTGAGGCGTGCATAGATCGTTTTTCGCGTATATGAAAACTTACGTTTCTCCTCTTTGGGTGGTGGTGAATTGTTGTTGTTATTTTTCATTGTAGAAAAATCGGTTGGCGTTAACTGTGGCGAAGTGCTACGTGCATGAAGCATATCCGGACTATTGTGATTGCTGGCTGGTAGACCGTTATCTGAATTACGCATACGTTTTAGCGGATTATTAGGATCTTCAGCTGATGGTGTAGAACTGTTGCGTTCACGTCTCAACATTGCAGCAGCAGCTATGCTACGCTTAAACAATTGACTGTTAATATGTGTTGAAGCTAATGGCAATTGGGTGGGCGGCGGTGGTGGTGAACCTGTACTACGCGTATACAGTGGTGATTCATCATGCATTGCTGAATGATGTGAATTTAAAGGTGTTCGTATACCGCTACTGGCCAAATTTTGAATTTGAGCTAATTGCTAAAATTGAAAATATAAAAGAATATGAGAACGACAACCACGACAAATAAGGAAAACAATAATCGAAGTCTTTCTTTGAAACACTTACGTGATGAGTTTCTTCTGCTTGTTGTTGCGTTAGGCCAGAAACTCTTAAGACTTCGGCTGTTTTTAGAAATGATTGCAATGACTTTTGATGTACATTAACTTCACCATGATAGATAAACTCAACCAATGAATGTAAATCATGAAAATTAACATCTTGCAATAAAATGACTGGATGTTTGCAGGGTGTACTCTGTAAAATAAGAGCAAGAAAAACGAAATATATATGAAACATATGAGAAAACCTGATAAAAACGAAAAAAAAAAAAAATATATATATATATATATATACATATACTTTTAAAAATAACTCAGGGCCAGGAAATCACTAACACTTATACGCAGTTATAAAAATTTTGTAGAAAGAAATCGTAAAGAAAAAAACTTTTTTTTTGTCTCTACACTTAAATTTAAGTATAGACGATGATGTAGCTTGTGATTATTATTGTAGTATTGTAAATAAGTTGATGATATATTACAAAGACGCACTTATGCACGCAATACGATCATTCATCTAGAAATTAGGTCAACCATTGCCAGTGATAAGGCATAATATAAGTGTGAAAGAGAGAAACGCTTGCGTCCAAGGAAGAGAGCAAGCGTGTGAATAGCAACAGCAATAAAATATATATATTCTCTTTTTCTCTCTATCTTTTCTTCCGTTGTGTGGTTGTAAAGAAGGATCATTTGCTTTTAATGTAAACGTTTGCGCTTTTTCTTTTCTCTTCTAGTGTTTATCAATAACTAAGTAAGTAAGTGGGGTAAGTAAGTAAGTAAGTAAGTAAATGCAAGCTTGTTTAATGTATACCATATAATGCAAGTGTTGTAACGGCTACTGTATGCTGCTGCGTATTGCTATTTTGGTATTGAGGTCAACGGATCGAAAAAATCTTGTTTATGTTTTACAAACAAAATAAAAAAATGAAAAAAGGGAAAAAGGGAAAATAAAAAAAAATAAAAATTACACAAGTACAGAAGTTTATTAGTATTGTTGCTTGCTATTGAACACATCAGTAAGAAACAATGTAAAATATAAAAAAAAAATTACATGCTTTGCTTATAATATTGTAAATGGTAATGCTATGTGGTATGTATCTATCTATGTATCTATGCATATGTGTATGTATGTATGTACGTACCTACGTATGTACGTATGTATGTATGTATGAATGTATGTACGTATGTATGTATGTATGTGTGCATATATGTATGTATGTATGTAACGATTATGGCTGCTAGCTTACTGCATTGTTGAAAAGTGGGGCACAGTTCCAACATCAACGATAAACGCACACATGTACACGGTTGAATTCGTCGTGAGTGACTCCATTTTTCAAACAGATATTTTGTCAATTTTGCGAAAAAGAAAACATTGCTCAACATTTTTTTGTACAGACGCCTATACGTCTGTGTACCTGTGTGTGCGTGTGTGTGTACGCGCGAACGTCTTTGTAGCCATTTTTCTCTAAATAGAAAAGTCAACTTAAAACAGACTATTTTATATAACGTCCTCATTTCGAATTAAGTGAATTTTTTCTGTTGCTTTTGTTGTTATTATTTTTACTGTTGTTGTTGGTTTTTTTAAAATTGTTTTTGTTTTGTAACAAAAACATAGCTTCAGATCATGGCCAATTAGTGTAACGAGGCTCTGGTTATCTCTTAGCCCTTTGTTCGTCCTGAAAAGTGCTCACAAAATTTATAAAAATAAATCGTTTCTATTTTAGGTGTCGCTTGATATTTGAGATTACGAAAAATCATAATCATAAGTAGATATATGTGCTTATGTTAAATACTTGTAAATGCCTATTATCTGTATCTCCGACTCTCTCTCTCTCTCTCTCTCTTTTCCCCTGTCACTGCGCGTGTGTGCATTTGTATATGTTATGTTTGATGGTAGAGTGTTTTTTTTTTTTTTATTTTAATTTTGTATTTTTCTTCTTGTCGACATACTGTAGCAGTGCAGTTAAAACCTAATTAAAATAATGGTGCAGTTAATTAAATATTTATGCATAGAATGGTTGGTTGGTTGGTTAGTGTTTGCAATACTCTAGAGCGCTTGTTACTTGTTGTTTTCCTTTTTCTACTGAATTCACTTTGTGATCCTTTAGAATTTGCTAAGAGGTTTGTGGAACGCTTCGCAGATGAGTTGTAGTTATACGTTACACTATGAAGGAACATTTAACTACTGTTAGTTGTTGTATGGGTGTCCACAAACTTGTTAACTTTCTAGTTGGGATTATTGTCTGTTAAGAATACGATTTTTTTTTCTTTTAAAGTATACATAAGTATTCGACAATAGCACTCAGTGAGTGCGTGGCTAAATGAGCGACTTCCAGTGTAATTTTATTGCCAACAAAGTTTTGTACCCATTTTCATTCGTAGTGTTTTCAGTTTTATTGTTCTTTTTTTTTCTTTTATATTCAATTTTCGTCATCGTACTTATTATAGCTACCTTAGCTAAAAGAGGAACTTATACTAAATTATTTATTATGTATGGATCCGTTTAGAAAGAAAATTTCCTCAACAATCGTATAATATTAATGTTAAAATCTGAAATAGCTATATAAATTTGTTGCCGCAGTTAGCTCGTCTGAGTGTGAGATCGTCGACAAGCATCTTTTTTTATTTAATTCACTGTTAAGTATTCTTTAAATGATATCTTAAGATACGCAAGTATTATATATGATAGAGATTATCGAAGCTTTTAAATTTTTTACACACACCCATTTACAAAACCACCTACCTAAGACTAGAGGAAGCCGAAAAACAACACAAATCTAGAGTAAAGGAAAATATATGCTTAAATCATAATTTAAAAAGCTGCGCCACGTCACAGATTTTAAACTATCTTCAATATTGAATTTGAAATATTCATTTTTATCTTGACGATATACTCATGTGTCCGTCTATGTTTTTCTTTTTTGAAATAGAATTAAAAAAATTCTTTAGCTTGTGAACAGTATTGTGGTAGTAGTCAGTTTATTTACCAAAATCGCTAAAAATCCGATTTAAGATTTGTACTTCGAATTACTAAAAAGCATAATGATTGAGCGAAGTGAAGCAATCATATAGTACTGCCTACTGTAATTTTGATTAGGTTTTTTTTAATATCATCGTATATTAAGGGTCCATAATTTGATATATAGGAAATGTAATTATTAGTAATTTTGGGGATTACGGGTTCTTTTGGCACATGTCACCATCATTCGCTGATGATGGGTAAAAAATAATTCGTTCTAAGCCGAATAAAATTTTTCCTTTGCTTTGTTTCTTAAATATTGTTTAACATTTATTGCTGCTGTAGCTATCCTTCGTACAAAACGCTTTGTTCGACTTAACATTCGTTAATGTTTTTTTGTTGGTATTGTTACTATTTTCTGTAGTTGTTTTGCTATTTAGCAAATTAAATGTTGTCTACTTTTTTCTTTAATGCATTATTTGAAATATCATGACACTAAGAATGTTGTTGCTTTTATATGAGTTTCTTTATAATTCTTATTTTTTTATTCCTTCTTTTTTTGCATAAGTAGGCCCATTCGTTTTTTAATTCTTTCTGCAGCTGATATCGTAATTTTTTGCCAGTTCAGCCAAAAAATAAACAAATTCGCCCTTTGTTGCGAAGTATTGCAACATTTTCAATTCAATTTTGTTAATTTTTTTGGATTTTTGGCTGCGATGTTGTCGTTCTATTGTTGTTGAAATGAAATAAATTAATTTCTACTTCATGCTATGCTAGTTGTTGTTATTGTTCGTTTTGTTTTATTTTTTTTTCTATTCGTTGTCATATAATTAGAAATCAGTTATAAAAGGCATACATCAACATACAATAGGCAGTAGGAACATTGCTGGCAAGATATATTCTTTAATTTTTTGTTTTTAAATTCTTAAGAAAAATAAAACATTGAAGTTTATTTTTAGCAAAAAAAATGGAACTAAAGCGAAAAATTTTTCTATTCTTTTATATTAACTTAGAATATCGGCATAGATTAATATAATAGTATTAAACTAATTTACTAATTTGCACATGCGCGTTTGTTTTATAATTCTTTTCTTCTTAGAGAAAAAAAAACTGAACCTTGAAACATAACACAACAAAGGTTGAAATTGGGTATAATGACCACAAAGTCGAAATAAAAAAAAACCATACAATAAGAATTACAGCTGACTGATCTTACGAGGACAATTTATGACAGTTTTTATCGAAAGGATGGTGGGGAACTGTTAGACTAAAATAGCTATTTATCGTAACTTAATCCATTCACTGTCAGACAAATTTAGAGAGTCTTACCCTGGTTGCCAAGACTTTATTATTTTTATTAAAATAAAAAAATAAATAAATAAAAACAAAACAAATTAATTATTATCTTGCACACGAACATATTCGCAGACTAATCGTTCGTAATGCAAGCTACGAGACGTCTTCTAGTTGATAGTGGATGGGTTGAACGTAAATTGAACATTTTCTTGACTCTAGGTGCTGGTTTATCTAACATTCGCTTCAGCTATTTTACTTGTTTTTCATTTTTTTGTTTGAATAAATTTATTGAGTCTTCAAATCAATGTTTAATTAACGTTCACTTACAAAGGGATTGGCCTTTCTCTTTGAATTAATATAAAGTTTAATGTCTTTTATGGAAGCTTATCATCCCTCGTCAACCTCTAATGATCTTGGTGTTGGCAAGTTGTTTATGTTGCGATCGATTCAAATTGTTGCCGCGCTTACTAGAGAAATACATACTTTCGTGTACATCGCTCTTAAATATAAGCCCTATTGTGAATTGTTATATATCTTCATTTTTTTAAAGTAAGAGACCGGTTGTCTCCACTTGCTTGGCGGACAGCGTAGAACATTCATTAGAACATGAAATCTTGCCAAGGTAATAGAAAAGATTGACACATTTAGCAGGTTGCTTCTTAGATCCAGCTTCCCCCTATAATGCTGTTAATGGCTTAACTTCTCTATAGTCTTTGCTGACGGATTATTTATATGGGGAAATGGAAAAAAAGTGTAGAAAAAAATCGAAACAAAAAAAAACTTTCAGAAGAAAAATATGAAAAATTGATGAAAAAAATAAAAAAATAAATAAATAAACTCAGCCACTTTGCCTCTCTAACTAATATCATGTGCTTTTTTTAAACGAATTATAACGCGATGCAACCCTCAGTCACTTATGAGAATAATAGAAATATTATTGTTTCTGCTATATACATAGCAATATATATATGACAACGTGTGATAGCGACACCAAAGGCTGTTAATGTATTATCCGATTGGAGCTCAAATTTTTTGCTGATAGACACAAGGAAGCAATTCGTCCATGCCTACAAGAGCGCGCTTATTCAAGAATCGAGTGCTGCGACACTGTATGTGCTGTACTACAACGTCCTAAACAAACTTTTTATGAACAACTTGCGTTGTAGTCTTGATTTCGAACAGTTCCAATTCGAATTTAGCTCCAAAATTCCATAATTTCATCTATGCCTTCCTTAAACAACATGGGCAAAATGTATTTTGATTGGACGTGTTCTTTTACCAATTAATCAGTAGTAATTCTATCTATTTTCATTTTTATATATATTAGACAATATTGTTGATAATTCCATTATCGAGGAATAACAGAAAAGCGTCCACCGTTCCGTCAATACGCTGGTATGGTGGCATCCTTTATCGTATGAATAACGTCCTTAAAGTGATAGGCCGAATATTGCTAAGTAAATAGCATCTTTTTAGATCCTGCGATATCTTCTACAAATTATATTGCAGGACTTCGAATTCTTTTCTTCATCATACTCCGTTTATCGCTGCTACTCAAAAATAGCTCATTATCGGCATCAATGGAATTGTTTTCTGCGTCATTTACTTCACTTTCTGAACGAACACTTTCATTGTCTTCTAAATCGGTCCCTTTATTATCACTGAGTTCATGTTCAGTCAAAGAAAAATATTCTTTCACTTAGACATTCTGATAAAAGGGCTTTGTAACGCTAGTTACATTTTCTTATAATTTATATGTAGACGCGGAAAACAAACTAAATCAATAGACAGAGATGCAAGCTATTATCAATAACGCATATCAGTTGGACATAAGCTTCTCATGTGCTGAACTAATTGAATATATTTCTCTTTTGACAGTGCCTACATAAAACAATATGATGGCACTTCCTGCGGTGTAAATTCTATGCGAATTCCCACGCTGTTGAATGCAAGCTAAAACATGTAATAGTGTAACGTAATAATGTACTCTGTGGCTGCATGTCACATCGTGGTGAGAAGTGTCAATTTCGCTATGGCTAAGTCCAAATTTATAAACACTTACTTTGTTAGTATCAATTGTAACCTTGAAGCAAAAATCAAAAAAAATGTGTGGAACTGCAATATGGTTAAATCAAAAGATCAAAATTCACATTTCAAATGCGGGTCAAAGCCACATAGTGATCGGGTTAGATATAAACGATAGCGTGACTTTTAATCTTTTAAATTGATTTGTAAGACAAACCTTTATGCATATTAATATGTTACAAGTACATTCATATCTATTTGGAGAAAATACGCGTTTTTCATGGAAGCATGAGGTTTGTAATGGCATATGTTAAAAGTCTTAAGCTTGATTGTAAAAAAATTGCGATTTTAATGAACCTACCGCATCGATTGAATTTGATTAAATTTAGCAATAGAAAACAGCCAAAGCTGAAACTAAAACTAACTTTTCGAATAAAATTGGAAAAATAAATATAGATTCACTAAAAAGGAACGTGTAGACAGAATTTTCATTTGAAATTATTCGCCTGAGTGGCCGAGTAGGTAAAGAAACTCGGCTAACAAGTCAATGGTCGTCGGTTCAAATCTCAAGTGCGGCAGAGTTTTCAATAAAGCTGATAGCCTCAGATGAAGCTACTGCTTTAAGACTTTAGTTCTTAGAATTTAGTTCTCTGGCTAAGCACAAGTTATAATAATAATACTTAATATATTAGTAGTCTGTGCGGATGTGTATACAATACACCCAGGTGGATTTGAGATACACACGATTTTTATTACACTAACCAATTCGGAATGACTTTCTGCATCGATTTAAGTTTGCCTGCCTATTTATATCTAGTTATCTGTCCATTTGTCTGTTCGTCCACCTTGTTTTCTTGTGTTCAGCTTACAGGCCGCAATTTTTGAGATATTTTGACGGAATTTGGTTCACTGACGAACGCTATTGAAAATGGTTCGGATCGGATCACCACTTCGACCACTTCCCAGAAATCTTTTTGCTTTGAAAGTTCGCTTTATGTTTAACTGTATTAGGCGAAATGGTGTAAGATATGTAATGGTGGGCCGTGTCCTACTATAATGTTTTTACTTGTTATGCATAACAATAATAGGCTCTTTCTCATCTGACACTAGGTTTCTAAAATAATAGCTCACTAACGTTTTTGATAACCAAGCAATTAGATTAGTTGCGAGAATAAACCTTCAAAAACAGAATTTGTGCAGAACTTTTTGTAATGAACATCCATATCCGTATCTGCTCTTGTTATAGATATAATATATTAAATGATAATAATGCGATTCATTTAGATTAGATAGGTTATGTATTGTTTGTTAACGTGCGATGTGGCTCCAGGAAAATACGGTAATTAATCTTTATTTTAGTCTGTGGTTATCATGCAAAGGAACTTTTTTATAGTCTGATATTGCACGATATCGGACGGCGTGGAATGATATTGAACGATGTCCAACAATAATGAACGATAACGAAAAATGCCAAATGATATCGAACATCACTAAGCATTATCGAGCGTTGTCTATCTATGACGAAGTGTTTTCAACAATGCCGCTTACACTTTTAATATGACGGGTTGCGTATGTCGCGATTAGAGTAAAGATAAGAAAGAAAAGAAATAATAAAGAAAATTTTGATCGAGCTATATTGCCGAAATCAATCCCATTAAGAAAATTTTGCTAGTTGATACGAACATGAATGAAAAAAGAAAAAGATAAATGTAAATCTCGTAAATAAAGCTATGAGTAAACGTTTAATAATAAATAAAGAATAACTAGAATTAATATTTGATATGTATTTTATATAATGAAATATTATATATTTTATATAGTAAAATATTATATATTTTATATAGTAAAATATTACATATTTTATGTAGTAAAATATTAGCCACATAAAGTAATAGCAAGTTTTTCTTCTGATCACAATGGTACTTTAAAATTACGGTGAATCAAGATCAAATATAATAAAAATCAAAGGTGAAGCTTTTAAGCTTTTCAAAATATCGTTGAACTGTTTTCAATTGTTTGAAAAAGTTTGCTTAATTTTTTATTTTATATAAAATGATAAAATTTCCAACTTTGCTGCTTATTGCATTCTTCCATCTTCTCATTGTATTTATATCATATTATAATTCTGCGTGCAGCACAACAAGGAAGTCGGCGTGGGCCGATTACTATTAGGTACTTGCATGTGTTTTAATCATTTTTTCAGTTGAAAAAGGCATTTATTGAGTAAAATTGGCCCTTATATTATTGGCAATATATGTTATTCAAAATCATTTCCATCATTTTCTACAACTATTTTTCGTTTTTCTGATATGGCGATACAGTGTCGAAAGAACGATACTGGTTTGACAACGATCCAATCATCGACTCATTTTCGCCCTTCTTTAGAATTTCGAAACCTATCTGAGCAAGTGGTTATCAGAAGGTAAGTATGCGGGGTGCGGCAGAAGCTCCCATCCGAGCTGCAACATTATATCCTTGAGAACTCTTGCTATGTGTGGCCGAGCATTGTTACGCAAGAGGATGGCTTCGCGTCTGTTAACCGCTATTACTGATCTTCTTTGCAATAATACTTCGTTCAATTTGTTTAACTGACATCTGTAGTAACAGCCTCATTTTCCCATCGCATGTGAACATCTAGAAACAATTGATTCATCAACTGCTAAGCTGTTCGAAGGTTGTTTGGGAGTTTGGGAGCTTCTTCAAATCAAACAGCAAAAGTAATGAACGTCGGGAATGCAATTTTAAGCGTTGCATGGTTAACGTCTATATACACTGAATAACTCAATAATACTGAATGGAAAATCGTTACTTTATGTAGAGAAAGAATTTAACCGTTATATATTTTGATACTTCGAAATATTTTATCATTTCCACTAATAAATATCGCTGATCAAAATACAGGCACTCGTTAATTTGGTGTAGGATACAGAAAAAATTCATTTAATCTAACTTGAAATATGTATAGGAAGTACTTGGAGTGATGTTTGTATACGATTTGTTGGATTTTTTGTAGGCAACTGTTTAAGTTAAATGCTATATATATAAATTTTCATAATCCGCTTTATTTCTATTCTATTTGAAGTTGACATGGAAATTTTTTTTTTTAAGAAAGGTAGCGAAAAAATTTCGTTCGATGCCATGCTATGCGATTTCATTTCGATCGTAATCGCAATCTTGCTTTTCTCTTCCTACAATAACTCTGGAATTTTGTTCATCAATTTGTTCGTCGTTCACGATTTTCAGAGCTGTATTTATTAAGTTTTATTTAGTAAGATGCGAAAACGTTATTTATATTTAAAAAAAAAAGAAAGCGATATATAACGTATTTGGAGAAAAATAACTTCTTGTATTGCATTTAGTTTTCTAGTTTCCTATCACCGCGTCACATAGAAAAATAAAACACTTAAATGGCCTCCGAATTTTATGGAATTCAATACTATAGTAAGAGATTTAGGTGAATATCGATCAAGTGAAATTTTGATATTGTGAAGTTAGATAAATGTATTAGTGTTGGGTCAGAAAGTAGGTTTTTGGTTCTTACTTCACTGATTACAACCTTATTTTTTTCCTGATTAATATTTGATTTAGCTCAGCCTTTGACGAAGCCAGTGGCTTCTGATCGAAAATTATTGCTTTGATCACGTTTAGTGAGTATCTTGAAAATACTACTACGTACAATGGACGACGTGTGCCCAATCGGTAAGTATTGTGCATTCACCGACTGAGTACCCACTGTACTTACGACCGAAGTAAACTCTACCACCCTGGGATTTGAACCAGCGTACCCTCAGTCGATAGTCGTGATTCTTACCTACTCTGCTAAATATGCGGATTTAAACATCGCATACCTTTTGCTTATGTCTCTGGGGGATTTAAAAATTTCCTCGAATCTTATTATCAAAAAGACGGTCAAAATATGCTTTTCTTTTTTTTAGGCTGTTACAATAGCGTTAAGCTCTTAAGTTGACTAAAACTGATCTTCATTTTGTCGATTCCCACCGACCCACTTTTAAATTATTTATTATTACAACTGCCCATTGTATTGGTAAACCCTAAACCCTGATCATAAGATTGTCGACTAACAAGAGTTTAAGGTTTAAGTATCTATAACTTGGAAATATTTTTTTCCCCATGGATTCCTACCAGTTGAACTGGGAAAAGGTTGTTTTTTTTTTTGTTTATAAAACAGCACTTCTTTTCTCTACGTATATACTGCTATGGAAGAAATACAAACTAGGTGAGCACGCCCAGTTAATTTGTAAAGTATTGAGAAGTAGTCGTTGCCGCGAGCATGGAGCAGGCTAGTAGGTATTGTATGGGAGATAGCAAGGCAAGAACGACCGCGGTCGTGTAAACTAATAATAAAGGTTCTATAGAATTAAATAAAACTACCAGGGGGATCAAGACGTCCACTCAGGCTAAGTCACATCTTCTTAAGCGAACATTTTGCATTGCATTACTTGAGCCATGTCCACGCATAGGCAATATACGTTGCGAAGGTCTAATAAATCTACGTACGATGAGTCCTGACTACTAGGAACTGCTCTGCGGAGAGTATTTAAAAACGCGGGAGTTATAAATAATGAGTTTCAAGTAGACCTCAAACATTCTCCAGAATGGATTTCTGGACATATACTTTAGATCGGTTTGGTATTTTAGGTGTAGAGCGACTCGTAGCTTATGGGGATTCTCAAACTCTCTCGGGGTCACGTGTTTACTCCTAAATAACCCGTTGTGTTCGCACGCATTATGAGGTTAAGCTACTCTTGCATCGTTTGTATTAAATCGTACCCCACTTATGGAATCGTTGCTGATAAATTTGTATAATGACATTAACTTCTATCAGTTTATAGAATTTTTCGGTACAAAATTCAGAAAATGAAATAAAATGAAATCTTTATTTAATATATGGGCAACAAAGAGATTCAATGAAAGAAGATAGTTTTGGCAGTGTCTCACACTGTTCACACACTGTTTGTCTTTTGGGGGACATTTGTGAAACAATCCGCGAGACTTGTGGAATCATAAAATAAATGACTATAACCGTGTCAAGTTATTAGCACATCTGCCGCCATTTTTTGATTTGATCATTGAATCAGCCGGGAAAAACGATAAAAAGTTCGTATTAACTTAACATTTTCTATCAATTCGTAGTAGTATTTGAAACTTATTTTACATTTACGTTATGTAAATATTCTAGCAAATATATCTCCATCTACATATATATGTTCCTTCTTAGCATATTTTTTTTCATTAAAGTGAAGAATGTTGCAACGTATTTTTTTCTTTTTTTTCGTAATTAAATGAAAAATATAAGAATAATACTGTTTGGGGTAATTTAGTTAAAGGGTTTTTTTTTATTGGTATTATGAGGCGGGTTTTCTTCTTTTAGTTCAAACACATTATGCACAACTTTCTTTCTCAGATATTTTTTATGATTTGTTTTTTCTAAAATAGTTTTTACATGCGAGTTATATATTTACTTATATAGTAGGCACACACGACACACATGTACGTTTATACTAATGTGTAATTGTTGTGTTTTGTCAAATTGCCTGACACAGCTAAACTTTATTTTAGTTACTTCAGTTTTTATTACAAACGAAACTTTATACTAAATTAAGTTGCTGAACTATATATATATATATACACAGATATATACATATGTACATGTATATATATATATATATATATATATATATACATATGCACGTGTATATATATGTATATATACATACATACATATGTACATGGTATTTTTGTTCTACATTAGACAAAATATTAAGCGATTTCTTGCCGCAGTTTATAAATACTTTGGTTATATATGGTGAATAAGTCTTTTTACTGTCTTACTCGAAGGCATTTTAAGTAAAATGAAAATATATTGAGCACGTAAAGCATGTACGTATATATACAAATAAACAAACAAAAAGGCACGCTGAAAACTTTAATGGCAACCTAATTAATAAAATGTTTGCATACATAGAAAGTAGACAAAAAAGTAAAGATAACACACACACACACACACACACACAGTAAAGATACATACACACGCGCACAGATATCTATATATACATATATGTATATACTATATATTTATTATTTCCTCATCACATGCCATAAGCCAAAGCATTAAAGCTCCAACTTGAAGACGGAAGGATAACACGACAGACTAACTAAAGCATTGTTAGAGGAAATTTTTGAAGTTTGGTTTTTCGTTGTTGTTTTTATTTTCATCTCATTTTTCTTTTTTTTTTTGCATTTTATTGTAGTTGTTGTGGTAATTTCTAAATGCATTAAAGAGGCGTAAATGAGGAGGATATCAATGTTTCCGTATTCCCTCCCTTTCGATGTGTGTGTGTGTGTGTGTGTGTGTATGTGTGTGTGTGTGTATGTGCGTGTCGAGCTTTCCTTGCACATTAAATTATTTACGAAAGTTGGCATTATAAAATTTTTTGGCGGTTTTCGTGCTATTTATTAATGTACGGCCTTTACTTGTCTCTTCGCCTGCCATAACCTGTACAAAATGCATAAATGCTAACGGCAAGGCTTAGAGTCCTATGGACAAAGATATAATATTCAAATATGTACCGCAAATTATTTGTGCTGCAGTAAATAGTTGAGCTCTTAGTTCAGTTTAGTTTACGTTGAATAGAAAGGCATTGTGTTTCGCTGCATTTGAGTGTTGCTGAATGTTAAATTATTTACTTGTTTAGGCTTTTTTTATTGTTGGGAGAATAGTGTCGACCGTTCGAGTTAACGAAAAGTGGTGGGATGGGCGGGTGGCACCGGCAGGTTGAATAAGGGGGCAAGAGGGCGGTGCAAAAACTGAAGGACATAATACATAGGATATCTAAGAATAAAAACTTGATAACTGGTTTATTTTTACTATTATGCAAAGTATGGCATACAACCGCTGTAACTTTGACGTCTGCATGCGCTCTAATGCAAACTATTTATGGTTCCTTTCTTTTCTTTTATACCATTTTCAGTTCATTTAGCAGAACGTCTCTTTTTCTAAAGAATATATTTAAAAGTAAAAAGCAACAATTCCGACACGCAATTGCGGTTATCAGGTAACAACTAAAGTTTTAGTATTTTACTACAACATTAATACAAAAATAAGTAAAATAGTCATCGACGTTACGTTTAAGATTATGAAATGTGAAAGCGTTTAACTTACCTTTAGCAAATCTCTGAAATATGGACTGCATGCCGATAATACGACTCTGTGAGCTTTAATGCTGCGTCCTTCACAGGCTAATGTTACGTCCACAAAATCCTCATCGTCTCTTAAATTCTCAAATGCTGATGTAATGCTGCTTTGGTAGTTATTCCAACGCAAACAAAAATGCTGTGTCTCATCCATTGTGTTAGGGTTTTTAATACCACTTTGCAGAAATCTTAGAAACAAGCTACTTTTTTACCGCTTCTGAAGTTAAATTTTGTTCTCTTTTGTTTTGTTTCTTTGTTTTGTCTAAATTTCGAACTTTTTCTATTTATGCGATATTGTTTTTGCTTTTATTTTTTTTGAGCAAAGTTTTATGCGTCTTTTCCTAAACGTTCCGGTTTTCAATAATTATTTTAAACTTTTCTTCTTTGTCGGGCTTTGTCGTTGATTGACTTTACTAATATTCTTCTTTTTCTTCCTTTTCTTCTTCTTCTTCTTCTTATAGTAACAGAACTCAATAAGTTTGTTTCAGCAATAAATTCTTGTTGTTCTTGTAGATGTTGTTGTTGTGGTTGTTCTTGTTGTTCTTGTTGTTGCAGCAGTAGCTATTTGTTAAATTGTAAATTAATGTAAACTAGAAAGAAACCAAAAGAAAATAAATTATTAATAATTGTTAATATTATGAAGTAATAAAAATTCAAAAAAAAAAACTTTGAATGTGATCAGGCAAGAGCTGTCTTTTGCTAAATGTACACAGTGACTAAATAATCAGAAATATATTTATGCAATAAAGGAATTTTTACAGCTAAAAATAACTTAATGATATCAAAACTCTTCCTAAAGGGTAAGCATAGGGAAATTTAAGCAGAAAGGCAAGCTCGATTTATCAATCCTAGCAATTCTGAATAGAGTAAGACTGTACTTTATTTGTGTTTTTGGTTGCATTGTTTGTATTGTATATATATATATATTTTTTTTTAAATATAGAAACATATTCACATTTGTTTAGGAAATTGCATTTCTTAAAAAACTTTTATTTTCTTTTGGGGACCTAAGTTTTATTGCCTGAAAAAAGCAATAATTTTATGTTTAATTTTTGCTGTTGTTCAAAAAGTCGCTTTAAATGCTAAAAGCGATTGGAAGCCAAGGAAACAATGCGCATTGGAGTTGTTAATGAGTTTCCAACAACCCAAAAATGTTTTTGTTAAAATAAAATTTACTTAAAAGCAATCAGATAACATAAGACTTCGTTAGAACAAAAGTGAAAAAATAATAATACGTTCCGTCGGGAAGTTGCTCAGACAAATAATAAATCATTGGCTGAATATAGCGAGCATCACAAGATATAGCAGTTCAGAGCTGCTCTTTTTACGCGGACGGATAGTTTTTATAAGTCCGAGTGGCACTGTACGATAATGGTCGGGGAGAAAGAAGTAGGGAAAGAGGGATAGGGTGTGTCTCTCACAATCTGTAGGATGTACATGCTCCATTGCTAAATTCTTATTCTTCGGGTGGGCCGACTTGATAGTTACGCTTCCACTCTCCTGCCCATTCATTGTTGGTAGTTTTCCTAAATGGTGGAGATTCAACAAAAAGCTCATAACACACTACGCTCAGGTAAACCACTTAAATGCTATGGAGATGCTATGAATATAGAGGCCTTAGGTCTGATGTTCATAATTTCCTTAAACGTTTCCTATAATATTTCATGCCCATACTCATACTCATACATGCCACTTGTCACGATTCAGCAGTATTTGCTTTCCAATAACTTAAGCAAGAAAACTATCGTTTTGCTTCTCATTAAACAAAACTCGATTTATTGGCTTAAATCTAAATCTTTGTATTTATGTATCAGTTGCTCGTTGATTTACAGTAAAACAAATAAAAATATTATGGTGAGCGACAGTCTACCATGAAGTATCCCACTCTAATTCAATTAACAAAGTTATGCGTGTAACGACTTTTACAAATAAGTCGTTTTATGGAAAGTGGTCAAAAAATTGTTCCGATGTGAACTAATTTCAATAACGTTCGTCCTTGGGCCGAAACACGTTGGTATACTAAATTTCATCAAAATATCTCGAAAATTACGACCTGTACATTGAACATAAGAAAGCAAAACGAACAGACAAACAAGTGGATAGATAGACAAACAAATTTGATTCAATTCAGAAAATGTTTGTGAGTCTATTCGTATAATAAAAAGTGAATCTGCCTCAAATCCTTCTAGATGTTGCCGCACAATCGCGCAAAGTTAACATATCCTTGTACCATAAGCGGTTTAGAGTGTAAACACATTCGGTGTGTCCTTAAAGCTTTGTACATTATGTGAAAATACCATTTACAGTTTGTAACTCTCAAACGGTGACACGCGGATAAAGCACCTCTACTGGCTTTCGTTGCCTTTTTGTTTATGCGATATGGTTTAAACTTGAAATGGTAAAGTGCTAACCTCAAAAACAATTGTCAAATATTTTTTCTTTTTGGCATTCGTCTCCCAAAAAATGTGCAGTGAAAGTTTGTTGCTGTAAAGAAATGTTGAAATTTTTTATCTGCCCACAACTGCAATTTAATTAAGGTTAGAAATATTTGATTTAATCAATTGTGGATGCAGGTCTAATATATGAAAACTTTTACTTAAGAATACTTATGAAAAATTTTCAATACTTTTTCAATCGCAATTAAGTCGCTTTTATTCTTCCCGTTCCCAAAAATGCAGTCAACCACAGATTGTACTGTCGAGTACCTTTTTTACCACTCCAATGCACAATTTATCTTTTCAACAAACACAGGTATTTTGCTTATCAAAAAGCAATGTTGTTGCTGTTCAGATTTCTCTATTGTTTTGAAAATTAAAAAAATAACCCCACAAACACAGTTGTAATTTATAAACTGACGGTCGGAATGTCATCAAATTGCGATACATATCGTTTGAAGGCTGATACTATCCAGAAATCATTTGTGTCTCTCGACGGTCTTGCCTTATGTGTGTCAGACCGGAAATTTATTGAGTAATGTCGTTTATATATGTTAGTTACTTTGTTTTAACATTCAATATAAGTTTAAGTTATTTATGTAAATTACGAGTTTGATAATCAAATTATAAAAACTATGTGAATAAATCTAAGCAATCTATACTAGAAGGAGAAAGCATGCAACGTACGCCTACATAAATGCATATGTTTTTTGCTGAAACTTATAAAAACTAGCTTCATCTTATCACTTTTTACTTTTTATTTAGTAGAAATGAACTAAAAATATTTTATGTCGAGAGGATTAGTGTCTGCTTCAAACGGTTCTAGTTCCATAATTCTCAAAAAATGGTAAAATATTCAGTTAAAGAAATTGAAATATTATAACCTGCAATGCCTTCCTAACCCTCATCGGATCACGAAGAGCCTTTAAATAACATTTAAACAATGAACTTGAAATTTTTGATTATTTCGTGTAATATTTTATGCTTATAACATTTATAAGTTGTTTGCACGTATAAATACACTTAGGTTACAAATGAGAACAATAGCATTTTAATTATTCCTGCGGTTCTTATAAGTGACTGCGAGTCTCATCGTGATATGATTTGTTATAAAGAAAAAAACACATGGAACCGTCAGCAGTTAAACGAGAGTTCAGAATAGAGTTGCATATACAATAATGAATGAGAATATGAGCCTCGAAATGACATGAGAAGGAAAGTCTTTACATGGAGATATTAATAAAATTCGAAGAGGGGTTAAAAACTACTGTGAAGTAAGTTGCCAATATTAGACGCGAACATTAGTTCTCGCATTGGTATGGATTTTAAAATTTTTTCCCTATAAATTGCTAAAAATGGTTGCTACCTTCAAAGTTGACCATAAAATTTCTTACATTTATTAACTTTGACAATTGCGTTGAACACATTCGAAATATACATAAGGTCGAGAGAAAATTTATAAAGATCCTCAGGAAAGCAATTGGAACATGTCTTGAACGTTTGCCGCTTTTTAGAGATAACACTTAAACATAAATATTTCAGTCAAAAACCTCCAATATAAGTAAATCTTCACTTTCGGTCCTTTCACATATACGTATATTGTCCATAAGAACTTCTGCGCAAAAATTTGAAATTTTATATGTGTCTATAGATTTTTAACGTTGACTATATTGCACGCATATATTTACTCGATAAGTGATTCGTTTATTTTTTTTTTGTTAGAATTTTTAATCTTGATATCTCTTGATTTTCACAGATTGTAGAAAAAGGTTTTGCAAATTTATATAAATATTTATCACAATTGTGTTAATATTCCCTAGAAAAAAAGAGGTTGTGTGTAGCTGACAATGTAGCAGTAAAATAATTTCTCTCAAGGGTACGATGTTGTTTTTCTTGTTGTTTTTTTGTTTTTTAATATACTCTTCGATATGGTGAACTTTATGAAAGATATTCAATATTATAACATTTTTAATAAGAAATTCGCAGTATTTTTATTAATATATATATATATTGTTTGTTTTATATTTTATATATATTTTATATCTAGAATCTCTAATGTACATAAACCTATTTGGAAATTCCGGTTCATTTCATGGCCAAGGGTTTGCTTTCAAACACTTTCGTTTAAACTAAAATCACTAAATTGTGAAATCACAAATTTCTATGTTCACACAGAGACACAGGCATCAGCTGAAAAAAAAACCGAAGTTCGCTTTTCGTTCTTTCTATAGAGTTCTAACATAAAAAAAACAAAAAAACGATACTTTCACTCCCTCTCTTCAAATTCATCTATCCTCAATAGAGGTTAATGAAGGTCTACTAACTTTAGCATTTCTTATGTCACGCTTGCAGGTAAACGTTGAAGGTCTCGTAAAGCAAACATTATCAGTAATGTATAAGTATCCTCTATTGTTCTCTATTCCTTAAGTTTGCTGATCGAATTGTTGTTAGAACACCGGATATTCTAATATACATATTGTGAGCTTATTTTTTTAACGATTTATATAACGATTTAAAAAAAACTTAAAAATTTTAAATAATTATTTCCAATAATAGTAAGGTTATTAAAAATGTTATTGTTTTGAAATTCTAACACATAAAACGCATAATAGAGTCACAAAACTACATCTTCGTGTGCCCCATATGTCAACACAGAATACATTTAGATATAGCCAGTGGTGGGTATCGCAAATTCGAATTGCGTCGCTTTGCAGCTTCCTTATATTTATTAGATAATATTTTCAAGATCAAATGAGAGCATGTTTGGTGGCATTATAGAATTGTGTTCAGCTAACGCTTAGTTGATATGCTATCAAAAAGTACGCGCTGTACTGTGAGCATTAATACATAACATATGTGTGCGTATATATATATATTTATATATACATATATGTAATTATTTGATGGAATTTTTAATTGCAATTAATTTTTCAGATCTTCTGGATTATATGTAACCAAGAAGATAGAGAGTGAGAGAAAGAGAGAGAAAAAAAAAAAGAAATGAAATCTATTTGTACTTTTCTAATATCATATCCAAGTTCTCCAAATGCTTGTTAGCTCACATAATAATAATAATAATAATAATAGAAATATTTAACTGAGTATATGTTAGGTAATGCCTATGTGTTTCTATTATTAGTAATTCCGTGTGTTTCTTGCTAATTTATGATATGGTGAAAGTGAAATTATTTTCAAGGTTTTCATTCATTCCGGATCCTCACCTTTTCTAATACATTTCTTTTTTTTTATATAAATAATCTCTGAATGAAACACTTTTATATAAATAAATTTGTTTCTTTCTTTTTTGTTTAAATCACACACGCAAATTAATTTTTTGAATTTTAAAAATACTAAACATGACATAATTTAAGTGCATATTAAAAAAATGAAAATAATTTTAACCCTGAATTAAATGTATTATACAAAAAAGAAAAACTGTTACACTCAAGTTTATTCGAAGCAATTTCATTTTTACCACCTTGCAAACTAATTATTATTATTATTTGTTTAATCCAACATTAAATTTTATTTTTGGTTTTGTTTATTTATCATTAAGGAATAGAATACAATCGAGCGTCCGAATGACCGACCGACTGACCGACCGACCGACCGATTGTTTTGAATATGCGCAACTGCGATCTTATGTGCTGACCTGACTGGCGTTAAAAAAGCGCATTAAGCAACTGCCAAAAAACTATTCAAAAATATTCACTTGAACCGCGCGCAGACAGACTGCGTCCGACAGAAAAAAAAAACAGAAAAAAAAAACAAAAAAAGAAATCAAAAGCCGCTTCATATATACGATACCACAACGACAGCAAAATAAGCAGTAGAACAATGTTAACCAGAACAACGTCATCCAGGAGTTTGTATTGCTTTTCTTTTTTTCATATATATTTTACACATTATTATTATTATTATTATTTCTTTTTTTATTCTATTTTATCAATTTTTTCTATATTAAGAGGGTGTGCGTACGAAACATTTCTGATGTATGAGTGCATGTGTGTACGTTGTTTTTTTTTTAGAGAATTTCTTTGCATTTTGCTTAGAATACTACTTCGTTACTGTATTAGAAATCTGCATTAATATGTTTTGCGTTCGCTTGTATATATAGAGTCGTTCAAGTATAAGTGTGTAGTTATTGCTGTGGTTGTTCTATAATCACAGACCGTGAGATATTTTTTCACTGTCAAACTTATAGTAAGAATCACTTTATGCTTTTGTACAAACCAACAGAGTATGCTAATACTTTGCCAAAATAAAAAAAGAGGGTTAATTTTTTTTCATATAAAAAGCAAAATTAGGATTTTAGTCGACTTTAGTCAACTCTTAATTGGTGACAGAGAAAGAAATAAAACTTCTAAATCAAGTTGTCAAGCGACGTGCGTTAGAAGCTGTTGAAATCAATTCTAAAGTTAAAAAGATGAAATTTAATTTTACGATATGGAGCATTGTAAAACGTATGGCATTGTTAAGGAATTTTAAGCTTAATACTGAATGTCGTTTCGAATATATGTTAAATAAGAAACAGATGGGTTAAAAACTTAAGGTACATGCTTATCGTTTGATATATATATATTATCGTTGAAATTAGAATAAAGTCAGTTGTATCCGTCGACGCTGGTTTAATTATTTATTATTCTTTTGCTTTCAATTTAAATTTTCTTTTTTTTGCAAGTAACAAAACACTTATTTATATTTATATTCCATAGGGTTAATTTTGAAGTTTAATTATTAAAATGTTTACACACATAGACTTACATGTATGTGTATTTACATGTGTGTATGTGTATATAAGTATGTGAGTTTGTTTGTTTATATAAATATAATATAATGGCTAGAACATTTTATTATATGAACATGCATTGCTCTATCAAAAACTCTAATGAGTACAAAATACATTAATATAAATAAGATTAAGTCAACTACCAATAGCAGAGAAGGAGAGCAATGTATACAGTGTGCGAATATCTTCGAAATAAAAGCTTGCAACAAACTCTTCATGCACACACACTCACACACACACACTCACACTCACACACACACACACACACACACACACACACACACACACACACACACACACACAAATGCATATACCTATCCATATTCAAACACACCAAACACTTATTATATGTATTTATTATGTTTTATTTCTTCTTCTTCTTCTAGAACTCACACACGCACACACGCACACATAAACGTAAACACAATTCCAATCTTCTAACTCTCCCCTCATCAATAAGTTCGCGCATCATCATGTATATATAAACAATTATATATTTAGGTTTGTGTGCAAGTAAGCATGGGTATACATATATATATATATATACGTATATATAAGTTTAGTTAAGTTAGAGACCAGAGAAGACTAGACTTCGTCGAAACTATCTTTTATTCCTTTCATTAATACTGATTTCGTTGTATGTTTTATCTGTGTTTACAAACACACACACGCGGCTACGAGAATATTCTTCGCATAACGCTCTGTTTTTTTCTTTTTTGTGTGCTTATTTATCGGTATGTTCGTACATTTGCTTGTCTGCTTTTT
This sequence comes from Glossina pallidipes, assembly GCA_000688715.1. Classification (NCBI taxonomy): domain Eukaryota; kingdom Metazoa; phylum Arthropoda; class Insecta; order Diptera; family Glossinidae; genus Glossina; species Glossina pallidipes. The sequence continues at coordinate 260,377 of KK499958.1, forward strand.
TGCGCTATTTCAAGGCTAAATTTTAGTTAAATATATGATGTGAAGATTTTTTTTATTTATTTATTTTTTCTTTTATATGCAGAGGCATATACACCTCCACACAAACCTATGTAGACAAAAATGTGTACTGTATGCATGAATAGAGTGCGTTTGTCAAGAGTAACAAATGTATGAAAAGAATTGTTTGCTTTTTAAGCTCTTCAATCACCCTACATTCTTGTTTTTCATCTTTTCTTTTCCTTTTTTTTATATCTATAGCAACTATTCCGCGTTCTCAAGTTAAAGCGATTGCATGCGACCACATTACCAGAGGTAAAAAATTAGTTTCTACTTACTTAACAAGTAAAGTGTTTTTACTTGACACACTTGCTTAGAAGCTTAGTCTCTTGTTGCCTTGTCCTTTTTTTATTTATTTTGTATTTTAAAAAGAAGAATTAGCTTTGGAAGTATTTATTTCTCTATTTTTTTGCTTGTTAATCGTTTTTTCCTTGTTTTCTTTGTCTTCGTAGAGTGGAGTAGATGAAACTCACTAATATATCGATCCAGATTTTTTTTTGCTTTAATTATCAATGAAGTCTACGTGGATCTTTCCAAACAATTTTTTTTTTAGTTAACTCATCATAAACTTATTAAAATTTAGATAAAAACTTGCATCAAACTATTATCGAATCAAGATGAACGCATGCAATAGACAAACTGATTGACTCGAATCTTTATAGCTCCCTTTTATATAAGAAGATCATCTTGAATAATAAGCATATGTCCTGTAGTAAATATATCTTCTATAGGAAGTTTATTTTAAGTAATTTTCTTTGCAAAATGTTTTTAAAAACCATTAAGATTCTTTATGTAAAGCCTTCGCGTGTGTGTGTGTGTGTGTATGTAATAAAAAATAAAAAACCTGTTCTATGAATTCTTGTAAACGGTATGTAAAGTATTTTTATTAAAAATATCGTTCAATAAACTGATTACGTTTGTAATGCATTGCCACTTTGAGAAATACTATATGATAGCATATTATTACACAAACTATTACATTGGGCCACACATTTTAGACAAATCTACGTCATCAAGGTCAGGAAAGCCCGTCTACACACAGAGTAGACGAACGACATTAATATGTAATAGACAATTCAAGGCAGAAAAACACACTTGTTGCGCTAGATTAACACATACTCGACACACATATCTATATATATAGCTACACTTACACTCACATATACTGACGTGATTTGTCTAGTAGCCAAATGTAAAATAGTTAGACAAACGTACTCTTTACAAACTAAAGAGCAGAGACTCTCCATTATATATATAATATTATATATATACACATGAACATATAAGAGTTGGTGTGTGTGTCTGCACATTTTACATATTTATGCGAGTAAATTACAAGAGCCAACAGCACACACAGCTGGATTTACTTACGTATAACATAATACAAAGCCAAAGCCACCTTCTTGCTCACACTAAATGTCTTTACAAAAATACTAAATGTGCATGTACTCGTACATACATATTAAGTGCATAGCATAAATATGTATGAATGATGGCGACTGATATTAGGAGTCACCTCTTACTCAGTTCATACGTCTCCTCTAACCTCGTCTAGTAGAAAAAAAAGACTAAAGCAAACAACAACAACAGCAAGTAACAGTATGCAGACGTGAGGCGTCGACGTTCTTTTCATTCATTGCATGTATATTTGTGATGATGATGATCACGATGTCGATGATAATAATGATGTTGATGATGATGATGATGATGATGATGACGAGGATAACGACGATAAAGGTTGCTGGTGTGAGACTTGAAATGGGCAGATACACATAAAACTGACTAACGTTAGTTTTCATTCATGCATTGCTTAACAAAACGATAACGACGACGACTGCCACGACCATGACAACGACTGCGGTGGGAATGATGATGTTACTGATGACGACAAACCAGAATAACACAGAGACGACCAAAAGAGTCGTAACAAAATAGACGCCAACGCTAAATCTAACATATGCACGTTTCCTTGTATATGCTAGGAGTCGGGGAGAAGTAAAACATTATAATACATGTGTTGTAATATTACGTATAGGTGCATATACCTACATATGAGTACGTTTGAATACAATGAAAAACGAAAGTTTGTGCTCTAAAAAGGAAAAAAAGAAAGAAGAAAAACTAAATACTACAACTTGCGCCCACCATACATCGGCCAACTAACCGACCACCTTGACAATATTGGCCACGCTAACGAGAGACCATGAAAGTCGTAGTCTTTGCAGAAATAGTAGTTGTAGACGTTGTCTCAATACACTGTCGCTTTCATATGGTTTGCTTTTGGTTTTGCCTTTTTGATGCAACCAGTGTTACGACGCACGTGGCACCAAGCTACCAACTAGAATGTGTTGTTATCGTTGATTCTTAACTTAAATTTGCTGCTGCTGCACACACACATACATATATAATTATTTTTCTTTTACATTTTCTGCAGTTTTCTGTAGTTATTATATGTATACATTTATATACGTGAGTATGCAACGGTTTAATTTACACATTTTCTATGCAACATTTGCAAACAAAAAAAGTGTAAAGAATGAACGAATTCTCATAAATCTTGTGTGTAATGTAAAAAAAAAAGTAAAGGCAGAACACGGTAATAAACAATATTAAATTAAAAGCTAGAGTAAACAACTTCACAATTATGCTCACGTAAATAACATTGTAATATTCATAGAGATCCATCTGGATGTAGCACATATGCATGCAAACAGCTTTGGCAATTAAGTAGTTATGTATGCCAGCATCACTTAACAATTCCGTGATTACATATATAGATAGACTATTAGCCTTTAATGACATTGCAGTGACATTACAGATATACTTTATATAGGTATATATATGTAAGTATTTATATATTGAAACTGACGAGGATAACGAATTTAGGTAACTGTTAATGAAATAATTATTCGACTAGATCGCTAATGGCAGAATAATTAGATTAGTCTGTTACTGACCTATTAAAAGCAAACACGTGTGAAAAAATGCATAGTTATATTTTGAATTGTTTCCGAATCCACTAAAATTTCATGTATTCAACGTCTTATAACGAGAGGATATATAATTATGTATTATGCTGTCATATCATACCAATCCCCTAGAAAACTTATCATGTTTTCTAATTTTATAAATTATATTTGACTTTATATTATAGGCTGGTAAGGAGCATATGAAAACACTTCACCGTGCACCCGAATGTGTATAGATTTTAATTATAAAAAAAAGCCATGTTTTTTTTTGATTGCATGTCATTCTATTCTACTTAAAATATATATTCAAGTTCAAGGTCTTTATAAAACAATTTTATCGTCTAACAAAGCTAAACAATAGACAGATCGTAACATGTATGTATATGTAGGCGTATATATTATAAAATGTTTATGTATTAGTAGGTGTACACGCCCGACATCTAAAAAGTAAGAGTATATAATAAAAAATTGCTAGATTTACATACATATGGAAATTATAGCAACAATAATAAAAATGGCGGCTTCTACAATCTAATACACACAAAAACGAAGACTTATTATGTAAAAAAAGTAAAAAATTATAATAAAATGCTTTTAATTCTCTCAAGCAGATAACGATCTCTCCTCTAATGGTACAGAGAGGAGAGACCCCTTTGTTTTTTTCCTTTTTTTTCCTCAGTTCGAAATTCAACGTTCGTCGATGCTAGATATTATGTGGGACTGGTTGGTTGACCTTCACCTTAACCTAGTCAACGACTGTCGGACTTTCGGTCATTTACCTTCTATACATACAAATACTCAAAAAAAACTTTGCTCTTATGAGTTAATATGCAAACTCTCTAACACAAATATTTAAACTTTTTTTGTGTACTCCAGATATTAGAATAATTTATTCGGTTTAGGGAAGGAGGGAAGATCATTGAAGAAAGAGACAAAGAGAGAGAGAGATAGAGCCTTAGGTTAGCTGTGTGCGTTGTGTGCTTGTGTTAAATTTAGACGAAAAATCTCTTTCTATAACTCTCTCTCTAACAGTCTGAAATGGTATAACTAGTGTCTGACTCTCAGAGGTTGAGTGTGACTCTTTATATATATGACTATGTATATGTTATATATTTATTTATATTCTTTTTTTTTTTAATTTCTTTCGTTGTTCGTTCATTCTTTCGTTTCTTTTTATAAATCGTGATTCTTCTATTATATCTACAATAGATGAGAAACACAAAATGCAAACACAAATTTCGACTTTGTATATGTGTCTGGAATAAATAAATAATAAATATTCTATAGCCAAAAAAAAAGAAGAGAATAAAAAAAGTAAGGAAAAAACTCCGTACGTACGTTCTAAAAAAGAAACTTGATTGCTAAAACAATACTAAGCTATTAGTAGTAGCGGTAGTTATATAGTATGTATGTATTGTACATTTTTTTTTGTTCTTTGAAATTCAATTCAAACCCGTTTCCGTTCCTAAGACTGGCTTCAGTAAAAAAATCGAAAATAAAATATATTAAAGAAAAAACAATAGCTTAATAACTGCTTTTTTTTAATTTTATAAATATAAACTGAGGCAACACACTAAAATGTTTTTTTGGGTTTCTTTAAGTTTTATCCCCTCTCAAGGTTTAGTTAGTGGTTTTGAAAAGTAGACTTGCAACTCTTCTCTTATTCTTCTTTCTATAGGTATTTTATAGCTAACTATGCAGACAGATTTTTTTAAATGACTTATTGAAACGCTAGAATATTTAATCGTCAATAAGAAAGCAAACATAAAAAAAGAAAAAAAAACTTTATTCTTTGGGCACAAAAAGGAAGCAAATTTTTTTTTTTTTTTCAATTCAAGTCAAGCTCTACAGAGTCTGAGCAAAGCAAGCACCGTTAAGGCTTCCCCGTTGAAGAAGTTTTTCTGCTCTGTACCGTACTGTGAAAATAGTTGAATGTTTTTTTCTCTGTTTCCTCTTCTTATTCTTCCTACTTAAAATCTATTTCTCTTATAGTGATTTGCTGTCTCTAGCTAACTCTTAAGCAATATCAGACCTGTGTGTAGTTGTTTCATTTTTTCTTTTTTTTTACCCCATGATCTCATCTAGGCTAGAGACCCGTTTGTTCGCGTTCATATACATGCATAGAGTAAGAGAGCCAGTCATAGTTATGAGTGTGTATGACTGTGGTGAAAAACTATTCAATTGATGTTAGTTTTGTAAATTTCGTAGTTTTGTGGAAAAGCAACAATAGATTTTCAGTTTAGTTTTGATCTAGGAGTGGAACGGTATGGTCTCGTGGTATAAACGGAAAATGTTTTGAGAGAGTTAGCATTTGTTGGTGAAAAAAAAAAAATGTTACAAATTTGTTGTTGTCGTTGTTGTTGTTGTGATTAATGTCATTTCAAATATATATGCGAATAAATACAATCGTTACCAAACGCAATGTACAAAATGTCATCAACCTTTCAATATAGTATTAGAGGATACACATTCATAAAGCAGAAAAAAAACAAAGAAAAATATCTAAAAATGTATGTGTATATATATGAGAAAGAGATAAGAAAAGCAAAAAAAAAGAAGGAAAATGCGTAATAGAGTGTAGATATATTTGTTTAATGAATTAAATGCTTATTTCAATTTGAAATTTCAAGATTTTTCAGTTCAGTGAACTTCTTTCTACATTCACTCCCTTGAGTGCATTATATGAAATATTTGTTATGTGTACGTGTGTGCTCGCGCATACGATGATCTTTTACTCACGTTGCATTCCGAAGTTCGGTTACTAAGTGTGTATGCAACGCATTCAACGAAAATATTTTCAATACTTCCTTCCTTGCGTATTATCCGTCACTTCTAAAAATTTTGTGCATATTTTCAACGATCGTCGTGTACACATCAAGAAAACAACGACTTCTAGTGGTATTTTCGTTGTTATAAATTAAATATTACATCCAAAAATAAGGTTCGTTAACTTTTAGATAGCAGAACAAATAAAAAAAAAAAAAATAAAAAAAGAAGCAAAAATGAAAATAAAGAAATATATACATTAAGCGCTGCTTTTAAACGTTGATGTTAGTGCGTAAAGGCAATGTTCGACACTTTTGGTAGCTAACATATAGTTTTTTTTGTTGTAGGTACACTTGTGTTAAATTTGAAAATGTAAATGTTTTCGAAAATTGTCACTACTTTCCGTCCAAAAAGATTGTGCCAACCTCTCCCTTCATCACATTCATATATTTTACTGTCAGATAATAAATTTGAAGCAAAATAGCTTTTTCCGAAATTCTTAATTCTTAAACCCGGAGATTGTTAGAAATTTGCATTTTTTCACTCGCATGTAACATAAGTACCAAAGAATAAGGGGAAGGAATTACATAATATTTAGGATTTCATGCCTGCAGGAGGACCTGGAGCATTAATATATAGACTTTTATTTAAACATTTGGAGAATGTTGTACTCTTTCTACCTTACTCGTACTCCTTGACATTAGCTTAGTTAACCGTATAAGTTTTAAATCGCATTTTAATTTTGAATGGATTTTCATGTAAGATTAAGCCAGGCCACGTTAGGGAATTTCCTGTAGTTTCTCTACCGATGAAAGTTTGCAATTATTATGTATAAAGTTGCGATACTATAACCGCAAATTGAGTTAATAACAGTTCTCGACTAAGAAGGATTTTCTTGTACTAGGAATATGCTCATAGAGCAAGTTGTAGGTTTTCGATCCTACTAAAGATAGATTTGATCCTTGGAGGAAATTTTTTTTTCTTGTTAAGCAAAAATAATTTTCTTTTAAAGAGGGGTATTTGGATTTGCTTGCAGTGAACAATGTAAGTTCTTAATATCATTGGTTTTAATATTTTATGAGAGATTGAAGTTGTCGTTTTCCTTCCGAATTAATCGCATGAGAAGTTTATTAGGTTCGAAATTCTATGCTATATGGATTTTATAGGTTCAACTTAAATACTTTTCCATTTGAAAAATGGGAATTGAAGGTTTTTCGTAAATCTTAGAAATTAAATTTCTTTGTATTTTTTTTTGTTTTTAGTCAATTTTAAAAAGCTGCAAAGTGTACCTATCTAATATTCCACACTCCAGCATTTGTATGATAGTTATATTCATAAAAGTGAGAAGAAAAATTGTGTGAAGTAAAGTGTGTGATGATGAAGTTAGATTAATAACTGGGCTCAGACAATTCCTGTTGTTAGTTTCATTCGTATAATCAATTGAAATTTTGTTGTATAATTTTTTAAGAGAATTTTTGAAAATCGTTTTATTTGAATAAATAACAATGAGGTGTAGTGACATAAGGTGCAGCATAAGGATTTACGGGTTTACCGTATATTTAGATAGATAGATAGAGTTGAGATGAAAACGAACTAAACATATCTTGAAACCTTAGGCAGTTCTTCTTGCACTGCCCTCTACTGCCAGAAATGCGATTATGAATAAAATATTCGTGTATATGTACGCGTGTAAGTGATTTTTTTTAATTGTGCTAACTGTGCCTGCTCGATCTTTCTTGGTGCGCTGGTATTTCTGTCGCTGTAGTTATGTATTTGCATTTGACGCATTCTGATTATGGACGTATGTGAGTTCAGTTTTATTTATTATTATTATTATTCTTTGTGTTTTTTTTTATATGTATATACGCTTTTGTTATACATAGTTATTAGCCTGTTTCTGTTGCCGTTGTTATTTTTGTTGTTGTTGTTTATGTGTTGTTCATTGCTCACTCATGGAGGTTAAGAAACTTTTTGGGTTTACTAACACTGCGCAAGGTTATTAGATAAGTAAATAAAAATTTACAAGCGCAAAAACTCAGTATATATATGTATATATATAGCGCTGCTGCTAAGAAATCCATTTATAATTGCATTACTTTGTGATGATCGTTATTGTGACAGTTTGATAATCAAAATTAAATTAATGAGTACGCCGGTGATGTTTTACGCTATATATCTTTCTCTCTTTTTTCATCGCTTTTCTATATATATATTTTTATTATTGTTTTAAATGAAAGGTGATTGGCTTTGAACTTTTCTGAACGGTCAAGTTATTGTTGATATCATCATTAGCACATTGCTGAGAATAAAATTAAGGAAAAAAAAACAAATAAGAAACAATGCGGTATTGATTTTTTTTATTTACTACTTCGTGGATAAATTTTTATACATATATGTATATTAAGCATTTTAAGAATTTATTTCATTTCCTATGCCTATGAGAGGATATCGTTAATGAAGCTAAATTTTATAGACATACGCAAGTATCCTCTGCCTACATTTTATTATTAAACATTAAATGCTCATAAAAACCGTTAATGTCATCGGCTGGGCGGTGTTGGGGGGAGGGGGAGAGAGAGAAAATAGTATCGAAAGCCGTAACACACCTGATTTTCATGACCAACTGACTGATATAATAAAAAGGAAAATAAAAAAATTGGAAAAAGTAAAAAATATGCAGTGAAAATCAAAAAAAATATGCAATTTTTGTTTTGGTTCTGTTTGTTATCGAGGCGCTTTCAACTTGAAATTATCATCATCATTACCGTCATCGACATTAAAACCATCAATAATTGCAACTAGACGGTTTGTAAAGTCGAAGCTAAAGTAAAGAAAAAACAAAAACTGGGAAAATTCAAAGAGAGTCGTGTCGCATATTTGCAGCAAATCGTCATTCTAGGTTCTTCTAGGTTCCGTTGCGTTGTCGTTGGTTTTTTTTCTTTTGCATAAAAGAAAAAAGGAGAAAAACCAAAAAGCAGAGCAAGTGATTAACAATAATACAAAAGATCTATGAAATGTTTGTTTGCTTTTATTAAGTCTCCATTAGCTTTGGCATGTAAGAGTAGTAGTTCTTGTTGTTGTTGCCGCCGCAGCTATTGCTGTTGATTATACAATCGTTTATTTGTTTGTCTACGTTGGTGTAAGAATATGTGGAAAATTTTCCACAACTTTACAGTAGACTAGTCAGAGTTAAATGTAATATGATTATGTGCATGTATATGTATGGGTGTACGTATGCAAGTGTCTGTCTTCGTGTGCGAATGCACACATGTTCACCTACTATATATATGTGTATATACGGCTCACTCCCTAAAACATGTCTAGCCAAGGAGGCAACCTAAGAATCAATATCATATACTACTGCAGTTGCTGCATTTAGAGCTTGCAATAATGCATTTGTGTTGTGTGCTGATTTTATTGTCGATGGCAATGATGTCGATGATAATGACGATGATGATATTGCTGTTCATGTTTGAATGGATTTGGTTTTGATGCGCGTGTATGTAAGCTTGCATAGGAATTTATACGTATTTGCGTATATATGTATATATATATATATATAGATGCGTGCGTGAGTGTGTGTGTAAATTTTTTTAGTAGTGCAGTTGGCCTTGGAATCAGTTTCCGAGAATAACTTGCTTCTGCTTGCGTTGTTTAGCTGTTGCTTGTAAGTGCATTTCTGCATCCAAGTCATACGTGCGACAACTGTGTTTGTTGCGTTGTGCGTGCTGTTATTGTTTCATTTAACTGCTGAGGCCTTGAATGGAATCAATATATATATTTACCATGATATATATACATACAGTATCTTATTGCTTTGCGGTTAAAGTTATTTTACATGCTCTTTAGGCTTTTATATACTCTGACATAGTTCCTTTTTAATAAAAAAAATTTGGTTTGCAAATGATTTTCACATATATCTCAAATAAAACCGCGAAATGTCTGCCAATTTATTTAACACGGATGGAACAACTATAATAGTTCCCTTAGCTAATTAACCCGAAATAAAAAAATATGCGAAAATAAGTGAAAAAGCGCGGAGCGATGTTATCTATAAATCTGCATTTAACTGCATTTAACTTAAACCTAAACTCTTTTTTTTGTAAGAGTTCCGTTGAAATAGTTTATGATTCGAAAGATATATTTCATGTTCTAGATCTAGGTTCTAGAGGAGATATAATATGTAAAATCACAAAATTATCATCGACTGGTTGAAATAGTAATTAACTTATTTTTTCGTATTTATATTAGATTAAAGTGAAAATTGCCTTCCTTGTAAACATTATAGCATATAAACTTTCCAAAGTGAATATTAATTGAAAGTATTATTAGTTTGTGAGGGAAAAACTTTAGAAAAAAAACCACACACACTTCGCACTTACTGGCAATATGTTTAGACGAGACTAAAAACTAAGCGTTTTATATAACTTTAGCGAAGAAATCAAGGGTAAAGTTTATTTGTTTGCTCCCTTTTGGAATTGCCTTACATAATTAGAAATCAAGGTCAACGGAAGTTTTAATAAAATAATAACACTGGATGACGTCCAATTAAGGCGAAAGAAGTTACGCAGCTTCTAATTATACACGACATAAAAAATTATTTCAATATGTGTGCTGTGGGAACAAATAAAAAAAAAAAAAAAAAAAAAAAAAAAAAAAAAAAAAAAAAAAAAAAAAAAAAAAAAAAANAAAAAAAAAAAAAAAAAAAAAAAAAAAAAAAAAAAAAAAAAAAAAAAAAAAAAAAAAAAAAAAACTTCATTTGGGTATCATGTGAGAACACCATGAAGCCTTATATGTTGTTCCCTCGAAAAAAAAGAAAAAAAAATACAGGATCATTTCAAAATAAAAGAAAAAGGGTGCATGTATGTGAAAAAAAACTCTCGTCGTTTCTATAGAAAAGTTCAGTAAATATATGTACGTGTATTTCTTGTATAATCATCATTTTAATTCTCTCATTTACTAGGTTTGCTAGTAAAAATAAAATTGTTGTTATGATATGTTGTTTCTACTATTTTTTTTTATATATTTCAATTCCTTCTTGGATTGTTACGAGATTATCAGAGAACCTTGAAAAAGTTGTATAAACGCAGACACGTACATGTATACATATATACATATATACATGTGTCCACATACATACATACGTATATATATATTTGCATATACATGCATATATATACATACATATATGCATATCGGTATATATATGTACATATATATATGTATATATGTACTTATATACATATGTATATATGTACTTATATACATATGTATATATGTACTTATATACATATGTATATACATATATACGCCCAATATACATATACATATTATACACCCAACCTAATATATACATATATATATGACATATGACATATATATATGTACATATGTACATATATATATGTATATATTTGGTTATGTTATGTATATATTAGGTTATATAAAGTGCATAATTTAGTCAGCTCTCTCTCTATATCAGGGTGCACTAAACAAATACACACAATGAAAACATAACAACACAAATACACTTGAAGAATACTCATACGCAAACAAGTATTAACAAAGGCAAACAAGTATGAAAATCCATATAATAGTGTATATGTCAGTATGGAGCTATGTGTAAAAAAGCTTTAAATGTAAAATGCACGTATATATATATATGTACATATTTATATATGTATATATTTTGCTTATATGCATATACATAGGTATATATATACGCAGCCATATACACAGTTAGCGTCAATTGTCGGTGAGGAGCGATTTTTTTTTTTGTATCCTAGTTGAGAGGGTACATTGTATTTGTTGTTTTTGTTTCTGTTAGTTCACGATTAATATAATGATGATGATGATGTTGCTGCCATAGTATGCGTATTTTTGTGTGTTTGTGCGTGCATAGTTGTACTGTTGCTGCTTTGCTCGTTGACCGTCGTTTTGTAAATTTTTATGGAGACGATTTTCTCTTTTTTTCTATGCTTTTTGTTGGTCTATAGCATAGCTAACTAACCAACCATTCATCTTTTCGTCTGTCTGCATTTTACTATGTGTGTAGGGCATGAGTATACAAATTTCTATATCAACGTATATATTGTAACATAGTGATCTTGTGAGTTTGAGAATTTGTTTGTGAGTAGGCTACATGTCAATCAGTCAGTCGATTCAACGTTTAGTTACCCGTTGTTTGTTGTTCGCTTGTTCATATTGTAGACAGCTTTTCTTTTTTTTTGCTTTTTGCAAGTCTGTGCCTATGTTGCTGGTGATAATAACAGTAGCAGTAGCTGTAGTAGTAATAATAGTGTTAGTTAGTAGTGGTAACAGCGATATTGTTAGTAGGAGTAGTAATTGTGGTGTGATGATAGTGCTCTTTTCTGCTATTTGTGTGAGTTGCTTGTTCTATGTGTACAAATGCACGCGAAGAAGAGGAAGAATCTAAAAAAAATGTGTTAGTGGAGTAGTTGGTTGGCATTACGTCACCGGCTTTTCTGCTTGCCTGTCGGTTTGCAGTATGAAGTTGTTGTCTTGTTGAACTGCCGCGCTATTAATATATATCCTCTCTAATGTGCGACTGACTTTCTGTCACTAGCTTAGAGTCAAATGCTTTCAATGCTCTCTTTATTGTTTAATGCTCTGCTTTACGCTTAATATAGTTGAGTAGATGTGTAAGTGACGGATGAATTTTTTAAGCATTTTATATTTTCTATGCATGTATGTATGTATCGATTAACTAAACTAACTGCATCGTACTGACACACATACATACAAATAGTTCAAAAGAAAACATTGTAGAATTTATTACGTTTTTTTGTTTACCTTATTAATACACTCTTAGATGTATATGAATGTGATAGGTGACCAAGTAATTCTGATGTCTACGGATGTCTGCGTCGATATGTGTAGGTTCTATTTCTGTTTTCTACTCATAGTTTTTCGAAAGCGAAAGTTAAAAACATATACACATATAAATGTCTGTTGCAAGTACAACGACATATTGATCTTGACATTGCGGTGATGCCATGATCATTAAAAGCATAAGCTACTGCTGGTGATTTTTAATTTTTATATTTATTTTTTTTTTTTGTTGAAGTTTTGAACTTACCATTTGTTTATACGACAAAATAAAAACAATAAAAATCCTGAGTGTAATTGTTGTTGTTAATAAAGCTTTTAAATGAACCTGAGTTTAGTAATCATTTTGTTACTTGTTTTTGCATTTTGCCTTCATTAGCTTAATTGTAATAATTTCATACTCCTAGAAAGTGTTTGATTTTTCCTTGTGTTCAATCAAACTTTTTATACATTATTTTATAATTTTTGTTTTTCTTTTCAGTTTCTGTTTGTGTTTATGTTTTCTGTTTAATTTTTTTTTTTTAAATATTTAACACCAATTGCACTTATCTTGTTATTTAAAAATTTGTTATATTTTTTGCTTAAAATTTTTGAACTTTAGTCCACTTGACTGGACATTAGCCTTGAAGCCAGAAAGAATAAAAAAAGTCAGAGAGACGAAGAGAGAGAGCCAATTAGGTAGCCACACAACGAACACAACGAATTTGATCTTCTTCCGAGTTGTGCGTGCGTTCTCGTTTGCAACTTCACAATGTCTAAAATAAAGCAAAAGCATCTACTTGTCCGTCAGCCACTCTACCTACCAGCCAAACAGTCAAAGTGTAATAAGCGCAAAAAAAAAATTTTTTTTTTGCGAATGAGGAGACTTAAGGGAATGAGAATGCAAACGATAAAACCAGTACTAAAATACATATAAGGAGAGAGGAACTATAATCAGCTTGAACCGAAAATTGGATTCTCAGATTTTCATGCAGTCCTGATTAGCTTAAAAACAGGAATATTCAAATCTATTTTCGAAACTTTGAGAACTATTCGATTGATGAGATGAGAAAAGTACTTAATGCAAATAATTCCGGAAAAAAGTGCATTCCAATAAAAATTTGAACTTCAATTTTAAGAAAATCATTTATATAGAAAGTTGAAATTTTTAAATTACGATAACTAATTTAAAGATATATGAAGATGCTGAAGCCGGTATATGAAGTTGCTTATCTACGCGGAAGACTTGTTTGGTTGTTTAAAAAAAAGTGAACGCAACTAAAATCACAATTGGTTGCGTCTTTCTATATGGGCAATAATTGCACGCGTTTCAAACGCTTTATTGAACACATAATATTTCCTTTATGGTGTCTTGAAAAAATTAACTATACACAGACATCAAAAAAGAACCACACATAAAATTATATAAAAAACACACAAAAACATAATATAAACTTTTAACTCAATGGCAAGAACAACAACACATAAGGGCAAACATAAGAAGTAAAAAAAAGGAAAGAACAGAGAAATATGACTCAAATGTCCTTCCGTTTATTGCTTTTTGTTTTTGCTCTCAAACTCTCCCTTCATATCGAATCGACGACATCTTACCGGGGAGAATGAGTCGTGCAGTCAGTTGTTACGGTTAAAAAGTTTTAAGATAAAATATTATCTTTCGTAATTCGAATGATCGGCATTTTTTTTTTCAATTTTTTTTGGGAAATATATGTAAAAAACGAAAATGAACTAAAGTTTTGTTATTTTTCCTTTTTTTTTGGAAGAAAGTTTCTTTTCAACTTACTTGATTTTCAAATGGTTTTAGCAATTTTAACATATTCGAGTTCTAGACAGTTTCGGTCTTGCCAAATTTGATAAAATTTCATTTTAATCTTATAAAATTTTTAAAAATTTTTTCTTTTTTTATTATTTATTTCATTTTAACGTTGGAATTTTTCCATATAGTTTTTTGTAAAAATTTTGTTATTAGTTTATATATTTATTTATTTAATTTATTTTTGTTCAATAAAAGTTTTTGTTATTATTATTATTTCTATTATTATTTCTATTATTATTATTCGTTTTCTATATATTTTCTTATTTGATTTCTTATTTGAAAAAAAATATCTGCGCGTTACGTCTAAATTAGTTGGTCATTTGTTGTTCTATATTTTATGTATGTGCAGTGTTTAATCCAAATTTCAGTTACTGAACCTTTACTGATCGAATTAATAAGCTGAACTGAATTGAAAAAAGTGCAGTGTGTCCAACTGAATCAGAGAATTCCCTGTACGGTTTTTTGTTGTTGTATTTCTCTTATTCGTTTTTTTGTGTGCTTTTTTTATTAATTTTTCGGTGTGTGAGTTATTTAATTTTTGCCATTTTTTGGGTTTGCCGTTCGTTGCAGTCGTCTATATCAGAGCGTTATTAGTACCGCGTACTACTTGTACAAAATATACGAATCGTAACCAGTCAGCGTTTACTGCAGCAAACGTTGGTTTCTTTTTTTTTGCTTATTTCTTTTTGTCTTTCTTCCACTTCGTTTGCATGTCCCATAACAGAATATTGTAGCGCAGCACATTTTATGCAGCATGCAGTCTAAAAACTTTGACGTTAGTATGCGTTCAATATAGTAATATTGTCAAGTTCGCTTACTAATACATACACGCATTGCCGAAAAAAGGTACGCTTTTTGTTTCTTTTTTTTATTTTGGCAACTTTTGTTTATGTATTGGTTTTCCTCTGCTCAGAAAGTGGAACTGAATGTAGTTTTTATTTTCACTTTTGACAGTATGTGTTTAAATAATAAACTCAAACTCTCAACGTCAACACTTGAAAAATTGAAGCAAAAGACAAAAAAAAAAAAGAAAGAAAGGGAAAAAATTATACTAGTCGCTGCTAAACATATCTCTACAGTTCACCACCACCAAATAATGGTGGTGGTGGTGATCACCAACTACAAGTACAAGTTCTAAACATTTAACGGAGCTAACCAAAGAGAGTTTTTTTTTTTTTTTTTAATTTGTGCTCGTCTGTCATTAATTTATTCATTTTATATAAACATAAGGGAGAGAATCATATTATTAACAAAAAAATTAAATAAGAAGAAACAAAAAGCATACAAACAAACACACATACAGACGCGAACAAACACACAATTAATTTCAGTCACAAAAACAAAAACTTTCTCTCAATTAAAATATATAACCGGATAATAGACGATTTGCCTGCATTTGTTTACGAACTGAGGGGTCATTGTATGATCTTTTTCTATAAAATATCACGAACAGACAAACCAAAGGTTTGCATATACGAGCACATCGATAAAATATACGTAGCAGTGCACATATATGCACACAATGTGGAGCTTATAATCGAAGCGCACTGCTGAACATGAACATTTGACATTGTGCTCTGTATCGAATTGCGTTTGCTTTTCGAAGCTTTTTAGTTATCTGTTGAAAATGTAAATTATTTCCATAGAATTTTTGGTTAAATGCATACTTCACTCAAGTTCTTGTAGCAAATATTACCAGCTATGCTAAGAGTGATACACTACAAGTTTATGCGATTTATCGATTCTATGTATCGATCTCAAATTCTTCTTCAATCCTTCTTAAACAAAAGAAAAAGTTCCATCCATTACACATATGTTAGATTGTGGTTTACCTTTATGGATAAGAAACATATAAGGAATATAGGAAGGAATAGAAAAAGGAAAGATACAAGATATTTGAATTTACGTTTTTGCGGGAATTGAAAAATTAAAACAGTATGCACCTATGCATAATAAGTCTTTTTTAATCAACATCAATTTAACTCTATTCACATTGGACCCCTGAGAAAATTTCTAGCGGAAAACTTTAAAGTAAATCTGCTTATACAAGTATGACAAGAATGCGACTTCTTCTAATAATCATAAGATAGAATTATTTTTGCCAATTATCTAATAATTATTCAAAAAAATGTTGTTCTCTTTGTTGTGGCATAGTCTGGAGGTAGATTTTGCTTACAAATGAGAATAAAAGTCTAAATTAGAGGATGTTTTTTTTACTAATTACTTGATAGATTAACAAGTAAAAAGTATTGAATCTCTTAATTTGAAGAAATTAAATTAATGTATGGATATTTTCATACTAAAATTTCAATATATCGTAGATTAGAGAAGTTTACTGCAAAGAATAAGAAAACTAACAAAGTTGTGGCCGATCGACTTAAGATTAATCTGACCTACAATAGTTGTCAAGTTGTCTTGTCTTGTCAATTATCGGTCTGACAAGTGGGCGATTGAGATCATTTACATTTCCAAATAGTTAAAAGACTATCGTGACACAGTTATTTGCATAAAGAATATTTTTAAATTTTCCTTTCCAAAAGTTTATAAAAATCTTTTTATTTTTAAGAATTTTAATAGCCGCAAGCTCTGATTTCAACTGCGAATAGACATATCCAAAATTGTAATTTATTTTATAGGTCTTTAAAAATGTTTTCATAACATTTTTTGAGAAATTGTTTTCCACAAGTTTACTGAATTTCAGAAGGTCTTTGTAACAGGAGAGGACTCTCCACGCATCATTTGCGAGCGAATATGTACTATTTCACATTGTTTGCCTTAAACAAAATTAACCTTATTTTTTATTATTTATTTATATTTTATATTGTTTTATTTATTTATTTATTTATTTTTACAAGCAAACACACACAAACACACACACATCAGCACATAAGTACATAACTTGTATATTCTTTTTGTGTTTCAGTTTTTTAGTCTAAATAATGTTTTCAAAAAATTTCATAGGCCACGATCATTGACTTTATGTATCTTCCTCTCTCTTTCTCTCAATCTTATTTTTACCCTCTTCTTTAACGTCTCCCTCGGCCACTCTCTTTTCTTATTTTATTGCGTTAATTTTTTTTTTTTTACTCTCAATAAAACCTCAAAACATTCATATACACTCGCTCACAAATACTTGTGGTTATGCACATATAGGCACAACACAAAAAATTTGTGTCCATACATGCGAACGCATTCATATCTTCTTAAAAATTTATATTTATTTAACAAAAATAAAAAAATAAAAAAAACAATGCATTTAACAACCAACACAATTTTTGTGCAATATATATAACACAAAAAGGAAAACAATAAAATAAATAAAATAAACGTATAACAATTCAAAATTTACTATCGTTGTTGTTGTTGTATATCTAAAGATGATATTTGCCCTACTGGTTGGGTGAGTGAGTGTACGTGTGCGCACTTTTGGAATTGTAAATGTAAGCAAATAACAAATAATAGGATCTAAATGCATTTAACGCACAATAAAATAAAAAAAGAATAATAATAATAATAAATAACTAAATAAAGAAAAAAAAGAGTTTTACGCCTGATTTTGCTGTTGTGCTGTTATTCTCGTTGCCGCTACGGTTCATTCGTCGTATCAGTCAATGACAATTTTATTTACACTCAAGGCTTTCTAGTATATGCTTGTAAATATATATGTACGTATGTATGTTTGTACGTATGTAATATATATATATGTATATATGTATATATATGTATATATATGCATATATATGTATGTATGTAATAATATATATATGCGTATATATAGGTATATTAGTATATATCTTTGTTCGCTTACACATATTGTCCATCTGTGCGTCATTCATATTCATAACTATATGCACATATATATGTATACAGTTTTGTGTGAATTCATTTGGTGTTTATTGCGCGTGTAATTAAAAATAAATACATAAAAATTATAAAAAACAAAACAAAAAAAACTGCGTTAAGATGTCAAAAATATTTTAACATCTTGTCTATATTTTTGAATTTTGTTTTTCATATATATGCAACTTTATCTATATGTATACTGTGTATTTGCCAAACGGAAGTCTAGAAGTAAGCTTTTTTTTTTCTTTTCTTTCTCTCTCTTAGTAGAAACTTAGATTTTAATATCAAATATTTGAAATCAAGATCAAGATCAGCAGAGTAGTAGAAGAATACAATCGAAATACATGAAAAGAAATTTGAAATTTTGATAAAGTAACTCCTTTTTCACTCTTTTGGCAATATAGGATACATAGATTTATTGCTAAGCGGTTTCTAAAAAAATTTGAGAAAAATCGAAGGCAGTGCATAAGCCTTAAAAGAATTCACGAAGATAACGAAGAGAATTCTCTACCGTTTGTATACAAAAGGTTGATTCCACTACGTTTTTACTATTGTTAACAATTTTTAACAGTTTTCAAACACTTTTACAAATAAGTTGAATTTATCGATAAAAGTATTTCCTCAACTCATCTAATACCTCAGTATAAATATGCTATTGATGATCAAAACTATCGAGAACGCTGTGATTCTTATATACATGTCTTGAGCTGATTTTATGTATATATGTTTGTATATTTGTTTTCCGGTCGCACGGCGTCGCAGTATCCTTTTCAGATTTAACCACTACAGTAGATGCGCAAAATTAACCCACTGGGGCATTCAAAATTTGATCGAAATCCTTGGAGGAAAGCTAAACTCTAACTTTCGTAGTACTTGGAGCTAAATAATCATGTATTACTTTTTAGTGAAAAGCTCTTTAAGGGTTTAAGCTTGTATACTCCTTCTTCTTTTTTTTCACTAATCACTAAAATCTTAAGTAAAAACTTCTATCTCCTTAGTAAATAAGCTCATATATTATAGTGTGGGTTTTTGCTCGACATAAGAGTTGGTATAAGAAATACAATGTCGGCACATGGAGCCGACATTAAAGTGCAAAGTACTAAAGTCAGTACAGTTGCTATGTGTTTCTTGTATTTAGAAAGCATTGTTTATCATTAGCTTTTTATAAAACATATAATATATATAAAAATGTATGAATGAATGAATAGCTGAGGAAAACATTATAAAAGGATTTTTTTCTAGAACAGATTATACAGTAATACTAAAGCGCTGGGCCTTGTAATAGATTGCCTGGCTCGATTTCCAGCTGTTTACTTTTTTGCCTGCTTATCTATCACAATACGCCTTTATATATCATCTAAATCCGTCTAAGTTATTTTTCTAAATTTTTACAAAGATCGGCGAGACGAACAAGGTCTGATTTTTTTATAGTAGAAAAGAAAGCGAGATACCATCAGCCAAAAGGAAACACGAAACAAGACGTATATATAAGTAAATAGAACGAAGATTCATTATCTCGGCCTATCTTTAATATCATAGATACCACTTCGAAGCTAATTGCAAAAATTAAAAACCATGCTCTGTCTGCATGAACGGTTCTTTGGTAGTTGTGAGTGAATTTTTGAGATGTGTGTTTTTGTGATTTTTAACAAAGATTTTCGAATTGTATATAAGAATTTTAATATAGAGGAATGAGATCAAACATTTTCAATGAAATCATGAACTTATGAGTAAAAAAGAAAAGGAAATTGATCAAATTTATAGCTGATCGTTGAACGAGAGTGAGTATTTCGTTCATCCAGATAAAAATTTAATGTTTCAGTAAGCCGTGACACCAGCCAGGCAATTTAACTCTTCTAATGGCGTTTGTCAAAAATGCGCAGATTTAATGCGGCCTCTGATGTTTTACAAACATATACGACAATATATGTTATATACAATAAAAAAATCGTAGTTGTTTCTGCGGCGAACTCGTAGCTTCCTAATATCTTAATGAACATCGTAAGCGTAGTCACCTACGAAGTTGCTTATGACCCAGTTAATTAATCGTAGTAAACTTTCTAGATATATCTAAGATGGCTTGTAATATATTGATGATTGATGATGTAGTTATTTATCTAATAGCTCTTTTGCTAGTTTTACGAATGTTTCTCGTCAGATTGGGCTCTGCGTCGACCTTGATCTGTGATTATCAATTAAGAACATGTGGCAATCCGCATACCTTGGATATTTTATCGTATGTACATTATAAAATCATACTAACCGGCAATGCATTGACGAATGAATGAATGCGTGGATCGATCATTAATTTCCCTCGAAACCCCAATTAAAAATACCTAAATATTTTATACAGTTTCTAATGAATATATCGCACTAATGATATTGCAATCGGAATTACAAAACTACGTTACTTGCATCCTTCGATGCGGGCCGTTAATGGCTTTTGTATTAAAATTTTTGATAACACCACATACACATGATAGAAATTGAGAATATATTATTGTCATCCATTTCGAGATGACCTTGGTTTTAAGTGTTTTGCCGTCTTAAATAAGAATAAAAGGGCACTTGGGAAGAATATATTTGATATATAGCGTATCCGATCTTTTGGCGCGTTTTTATTAAACAAGACAACAATACACATATAGGGTCTTCGTCCATATTATGGTTTCCTGAATAAACAAAACGCACTTCTCATTAAAATTTGGATTACATTTTTTCACACTTTACTGTGTGGACCTTGCCATAATTAGTGAAATACAATACATTTATAGTTGTATAGCACACGGCAATTGTTCAAAATAATTACGAAAATAGTGAACCCAGGGTTATGTTTCGCGCGTATGGCATGAAGTCCACATTTAGTTAAATCAAGATTAAACAAAGATTATTGCTGCTTTGGTGTAAAAAAACACATTTGAAATTCTTAAAAGACATTTATGTGTATAAAAATAACTTTGTGGGCGCAGTTTGTTTCCTGAAAATTTCCTTTTTGGATATGACAATTGCTGTTCCAGTATGGAATTCTTACAGAAATCCAGAGGCGGCCATTTTTAAAGCAAAATGCTATCGACCAATATCTAAAAAAGGGAGAAAATTTATGTTGATATCTCTCACCGTTAACAAATGGAAAAACACTTATTTGATGACCCTACGCATCATATATCGACACATGTAAATTCATATACTTATATATATAGAGGTATTGAACCCTTTTTATAAGGTAAAAATGGAGAAAAACAAATTTTTTTTTCGATTGGTTCTGTTTATTATTCAAATCGGCTTCGCTCATAAGTTTCCTTAGAAAGTTAAAACTTTCAATTTCCTTAATGAAAATAGATTTATGGAGTCAAGTTTGATTTGAAAATTGGTTTTAAGATTTTCTTTTGAGTACGTGCATCGTTGGCGTACTTTTTCTTTCAAATAGATTCATAAAAAAGATATTACTCAAATTAATAAAATGAATTCTTGAGTTTCTAATGAAATTACATTTGGAAATGGTACAGGGATAAAAAAGAGCAAAGGTGATTAAAACAAGCGCTATCACATGGACCACTTACTAATTTCAATGACAATAGACAATAAACTTTGCTCTTCTTATTTCGCTTAAAAATCTGCGATAAAATTTCTTTCATATCTTGATTAATCACAACTTTGGGGCTTTTAAAGGAATCTTCAGATAATTAAAATTTTTTAAATACACTACGCATACCTATTTGGGACAGAATTGTGGCCTCCTTTCTTTTATAATGTATATATAAATGCACACTATTCAAGGAGTAGAAGATATTATAGGGCAAGTTAAAGATCCGATTTGAAACATTGAATAGATAGTAGCTCTTTGTGAGATGGTTGTTCAAAAAGTTTAAAATTAGATCAAACCAATCATTTAATTTTAAAACTCCGCCTTCCAATTAATTAGCAAGTAAAAATTAAAAACCAAATCTTACGGCGAAGATGGTGACTGCGGAATTTCTAAGGTAAAGAGTAGCTTGCTTTGGTAAAAAACCGAAGATAATATGATTCGATGTCTTTATATTGATATTTATAAACAGGTTGAATAAAGCTCTTGATAATCTAACATTCATGGTGTGAAAACTTTGTATTTTATACATATAGTTTTAATCGGAAGCATTAATTTACTAACACAAATCGCTTCTGGATATATATTTTTCGATAAAATCACAAGAAAACAAATAATGACGATTTTCTTTATATGGGAGAAGATACGCTTATGGAATTTTCTAAACTCAACAGATCAAACTTAATAATGTTTTGAACCACAATGCTCGAGGAAACGCCATTTAAGAACTCGGATGTCCGGATGATGCAATTGTCTTTACAATGTTGCTCAAAATATTTTTAAGAACTTACTATCTTCTTTCCTAAATACACGCTAGTTAAGCAGATCTAAGAATTACGTTGATTCACTTAAAACTTCAGATTAATTTGGATCCCTCCCCCCTCCCCATCAAAAAAAAAAAAAAAAAACAAAATAAAATCAAATATTTTGTAGATTACTAAATGAATATTATTGGTTCATAATATACATGATATCCATCTCCGATATTCGGTTGGCATTTCTGAAATTTGAAAGGCATAACAGCGTAACTCTAGATATGTGTGTTAGACTATATTTGTGTGACTTATAGTTGATATCACGACAAAATAACCTAATGAAATAAGTAAAGCTTCTTAGAGAGTGTCGCGGTGCCTGGGAACACGATATCTGCTAGAATGAGCATAGCACTTAGTTAAGACGTCAAAGATTTCTTAAATCGGAAATTTTTTTAGATTAGAAAATTTTAACGAAAATTTTTCGTTCAATAACTTATGTTCTGTTAATATTACATAGAATTTAATCTGCATCATTTTGTATAAGTGAATAACAAAGGCTCAACAGTCCACCACTAGAAGACTGATGGAAGTGGGATGTCTCTAGCCACTTTTTATCGAAATCTTTAAGCGCTAAGAAAATTTTTCTTGTAAATTTATTTTAAAAATTTGTTCACGCAGGACTCATATGTAAAAAAGATAAAAAATTTGATATAACTTGAGTTCTGCTGTTTTGCCTTTGGACTTAAATTAGTATATATATATATATACATATATATATATATGTATATATATATATATATTTACATCTTATATATGCTTTCACTAAATTGAGTTTCATTTTGTGTTTTTTTCAATTGGCTTACCTTAGATCTAATTTTTATTTGAAATGAAACTTAAAAAAAAAAAGAAAGAAAATTCAATTGATTCCCGCGTAGTTATTCCATATTTTTAAAATCAAATTTTAAATTTATGGTCACTTCTTATTTTATAATTAACTAAATATTGCACATGTTTAGAAGAAAATTATTTAAATATTTTTTGCAAATTTTATTTTAGTTATTAGTGATATATTATTGTCTATCTTTTTTTTTTTTAATTTGTGATAGAAATTTTATGATGTTTTCTTAAAAGCACAACATATACAGAGAACAAAAATGTTGATATTTTCTTGTTTTGTCCGTATAGACACGCGCGAACTTAATCAGCAACAAACAGCAACTAATGTTGCTTGTAATATAAAAAAACTGAAAAACATTTAAGTGAACCGAACGGCAGGACATAGGACTAAGGACTAACTGACTGAGTTTGACTTGTATATCTTGACTAAACAACAATAGCAACAGCAATAACAATAATAGCAACGAAACGGTAGCACTTTGTTAGCAAAGCAACGCGTACAAAAAATTTACAAACAAATATTGAACACTTGCTGGGCTAAAATGTAACTAAGCAGCAGCAGCAGCAGTAGCAGCAGCAGCCATCTCATAATATTGTTTTAAAATCACGCGCGTTATTCAGTATAACATATAATAGAAAAGTAGAAATACAGCCCACAATTAAATCTCGTAAAAGTCAAGTTGTTGTGCGTTACGTATTTTTATTTTTATGTTTATTTTCATTTTTTTTTTTTTTTTGTATTAACTAAATTCTAAATCATTTTAACTTACATGTCCGCAAAGGAATCGTTATTAGTTTTATTAGTTTAGGCTTAATTTAGTGCGGAATAATTGGCGAAGGCAGACTATGTCCTTTGATGATGTTAGTTGCAAACATGATTTGCTAAATGTTCGAAAAATATAATGCCGCGTACTTATCGCAACGTACTACAACGGTAACTGAAAGTGTTTTACTCTAAACATTATAAGCCTTAAATTGTTTTTCAGTTTATATTTTATAATATATTTTCTCCTTTTTTCCACTCCCCTCATTATTACATGATTGTTGGCGCTGCCAACGTAGCAGCCGCTAAATGCGCCCATAACCATTAAAAAATCCATTTATATATCACACGCCACGCAACCAAAACTACCAACCGACCGAATACACTTTTAGCCACCCACTCGCCTATCATCCACTAGAGCAGCTTCTCTCATTTATATCTAGCTCTCTGTTACATTTCTTTTACACCGCGCTCACTCTTACATTTTAAAATATTGGGAGAAAAGGATGCGAGATTAAAAAATTGTGAAAAAAATAAAATAAAAAATTATACCATGCATGAAAAAAAAAATTATACTCGCGTGTATAAATTTCACACACACACAGACACGCACACACACACTCACACACACACGGACACACGTGGAGAGAAAAGCACACATTGTAACAACCCTATTATAAATACGAACAGATTTCCTGTGAGCCGAAACCAGGCGAAAAGCTCGCCTTCACGCTCACACTATGTAATACAACACTGTGCGAAAAGGGGCAACTAACCCACTCTATAATTCCACGTATAGTTGTAGCCGAGCTGAATGAATTGAAGGGGGCGAGTTTTATGCGGCGAAAAGCGAATCGCATTGAAAATAAAAATAACCAACCGAAAAAAAGGATAATAATTCTCCCGTTTTTTGCTGCGCGTTTTTTAATTTTATTTTTGTTTTATGTGTTTTTTTTTCTTCCTTCACTATTTATTTGTATTTGTTGACTAAAATGAGAGAGACCTAAATACTCTCTTTCTCGTTCATAAACGCACACTATTAAATATTCCCGCACACATTCGCCAATGTTTCATAATAAACAAAAAATTATGACATACGTTAAAAATATAATTCAATATTAATAATAAAGGAAGCAAAAAATATATATATATAAAGAAAAAAGAAGATTATTCTCCTCAATTAAGGACACCTCCAAGTATCTATATACTCCAACTATTAGACGATGTTTTACCCGCAACTAATTACATCGAAAAGCACACATAAATAAAAGTTATAACTAGGGAGCAGTGAGCATTTTTCTCTTTCATATAGTAATTATTTCACTGGACGAACGATAACCGGCAAAGACCAAACGGTAACTGATTGTAAGATGTTTGGTGATTTCCTAAGAGAAGTGCTTCTTATTGTGTCCTTCAGACAGTGAAAGTAGCAACAGCAATAATACAAGCTATGGTCGACGTTGCAGCGCAACAGAGTAAGGAGTCAACTGCCGCAAATAATATTTGCAATAAGCTCCATTATCACACTTAAGAATGGACGTTGTTATAATATTAGGGTGGCTGGTTGGGTAACTGTTTGACGGCCTGACTGCCTGTCTAACCGTTAGCGGAGCTTGTGTTGCGCGAAATGCCTTAGAGAAAAACCGAAGTCACTAACAACTTATGACTATGTGAATAACTGCAAACATAACAGAACTGTTGTCTATCGTGGAAAAAGTAAGTAAAGAATAGAGAAAATGTTGGAAAAAAGCATAATAAGAAAAATAGCAACAGTGTGCGCTTAGCCAAAAACCTCATAATGATATTTACGAAAATGCTGCGAAGACAAGAAAAACAAAATATTGTTCTTAGCGTTGGCTAGATAAAGAGACGGGGAGATCAAAACATTGACACACAAAAAAACGGAAAAAGAACTTCAGCCTTGGATATTACATGCTTTGGTATTCTATTGTAAGCAGAAGTAACGGAGCTCTATAAATAGTCAACTAAACAACGTAACAACCAAAAGAATATGAAAGATATGGATTAGGTGAATGAAATGCACGGGAAAGTTAGTGAAGGCCGCCGCCATCCTATAGCAGACTTATAGCTGAGGCATTTGCGTGTAAACTTCTCCGAAATAAGGTTTATAACAATATTTTTAAAAACATACAAAAAAAAGTGTCATCTGGAATGAAAGGGATAATCCCAACGATTTTTAATTACAAGAGGACGTCCTTCAGATTGCTTTGCTTAATTTTATCTAAATAGGTGAAGAAAACTTTTCTTTTACAACAAAATATTTGAGTTAAGTCTTTAGAAATGAGTGCATTAGCAAAAAAAAAAATTCAGAGGAGATGTTACATTAGAAATTAAAATGGGAAAGAAAAAATTGAAATTAATTGGTTAATTATTTAATTTCTTTTTTTAATCAAAGAAGCCTCCACCGATATATTTCTATATTCTGCTAATGTTGACTAATTGTTCTTTATATTAACCCTAAATAGATCACGTCGAACCATTTAATAAAAGTGATATTTGTTTGCTCCCTTCCCGAATATGTGGCGAGAGGTGAGTTCCGTTTTATTTTGGCATGAATTTCTTGTCTGGTAAAATAAGTTAGTTTCAGAGCCAATGTGTTCACAATATTGTAAAGAAAGAAAAAATTCCGTTTTTTATTTGCAACCTGTCCACGATGCCACGTTTTTCTTTCTTTTTTATACACTTCGATTTTTGTATGGCACAATTTCTTGCTTTCTCTACTTTTTCTTCTGTTATTTTATGTAGACTCCGTTACCGGAAAACATACAATTGAACTTAAATGCATATTGTGCGTGCTTGCTCTTATCCTGCTAAAAGAGACCAGACAGTAAATGCCAGCGACTCTGTCGGTGTAGGAAATATCCAGCAACCTTAGATACAATTACAGAGGTGTTTGGCGAGAGAAATACAAATATATAAAGAAAATGTAATAACAAAAATAAGAAAAAAAAATATATAAACAAAAAAATACAGAAAAGTAAACCTTGAAAAGAAAAAAAAAGCAAAAGCAAGAACACAGAAAATCTTCTGGTAGAAAAGTAAACGGGCATCAAATGAAAAACTTAACGGTAAAAGCGCAAATAGTGGTGTATCGGTATATAACAACAACAATAATAATAATGTTCGCTCTCAATACGTCCAGTTCTTAAGCAAACATACAGTCAGCGACATAACAATGGGTCTTATTTCCTCTTTTAGTTAACTTTTTTTTTTTAACTTCAATTTTACATCACGTCACGAAGGTCATTTGTTCATCTAAAGGGAAGGAAAGGTACTAGCAATAGGGGATATGCTATCAACATAATCATCGTCACCATAAGCATTCATTAGTACGCAATGATTGTTATGTCTGCATGACGTATATTTTGTTGCTTAACTTCTGGTATTAATATGTTTATGAACATTAGATATTGCGACAATATGAACAGCCAGGCGTAATTGTTAAAATTGTTTTTGACAGATTAATAAGAACCCCTTCACAGACGTATGTCCACGGATTCAAATGTATAGACAGACATATAGAAAGATTTATAAACTTTACTTAGCGCAATCTTGAATGTTTTCCTGAAAATTTCCTTAAGCAACAAAAACAATACATCTAAAACAAGTAAGAAATTTTCATTCGGTTGCAACCGAATCTTTTATACCCATTACTGTTATCTTATGGAAGACTACAAATATTTCTATACTCCTTAATATTGTGTTGTATTTCCAATTTTGTTGAATAATTTTGTGGAAATTTATGAGAAACAAGGAAAAGCTTATGGGAGAAACCAAAAGTGTTCTCCGTTTTGGTTGTATAAACGTCCTTTGATCACTTGCGCCATTTTCACACTCTTTTGTACATTTATCGGGGATCTCTTTTTTTTTCCGAACGAGAGACTGCGTGCCATAGATACGACACAATTTGGCAGACGAGCAAATGAACGGACTAGCAGACAGACACGCGTACACATGGGCATGTTTAGGTGCATTCAGAATTTGAAACTCTCCAAAAATGTACATACTTGATGGAGTTTTTGAAGCTTGCTTCTGTTCGTTACAAAGTTTTTGAAAAATAAAATTGAATTATGACACACTACAAAATTGAGTAGTCGTGGTCAATTTTTTTCCATTTGTGAAGAGGTAGTACAGCATCGCCCATAGAATATACGTTCTGCTGTAGTTTATGAATAATGAACAAAAAGCCGATTTTTTTATTCTTTTTGAAAAACAGAGACGTTCTTAGTTTACTTAGCAATGTAGGCGTTTCTCTCGATCGTTTTAGCCCAGAAGGGCATGCTTAAATCAATTTAGAACGTGATGCTGATCAACAATATATATACCTTGTGAGGTCTCTGAAGCTACCTTCTGGGCGTTGTAAATGTTTTGAGTAAACGACTATACTTCTCATCCTTCAGCGCCGGATATAATACGCGTAACAATTTGCGAAAGATTCCTGCGCGTGACCAGCTAGAGCAAAATTTCCCTTCAAAGCGAACTCGTTTTTTTCCTCTAACGCCAAGCGATCTTCTGCTTTTGAAACTTGGAAACAAGTATCAAGAAATGTATATAATACTTAATTAACGACATTTTCAGGTGGAATTAAGTCGTTTTTACTCGCCTCTGTCTTTCTTATTTCATGCAAAAACAAGTTTAGGACAGAATTGTCGGTACCAAGCACCTTATTTCAATATCCAAAAATTGCAAAACATTTCGATAGCTTTTGGTATGTCAATTCACTGATCACGGCCATTATTTTACATACTTTTCGGATGGCCTTGGATATTTGCCAAGGCTTGCTTGTAAAACATTTGTAGGTTAATGCAAGCGACAAATTGTAATATCTAATGTTTGATTTATTGCGAACGAACGGTAAGCTAATTAGAACTAGCTTTAGATGAGCTGATACGTTGATAGCGTCTTTAACAAAAATTTCATATTATATATAGAGTGTGGCAAATCTCAAATGACACCTATAAATATTTTTTGTTATTTCGAAAAATTGTTTGCAGGTTATAATAGTTTGAGTGGCGGTACTTTCATTATTTACAAAATAATTATAAAAATCAAATTTTGATTAAACATCATTTTTTGGAAGTGGTGTGACAATTCTACTTCATTGGAAACAAAAATTTGTCGCCGGTTTGCTGGTTTTAAACCTGGTCGCACGGAGACTGATGATGCTAAACGCAGTGAACGCCCAAGAAGTAAAACACTCGAAAATATCAAGAGACCCCTGAAATTTACTCTCGATAATCGAAAAATGAATTTGCCCCAAATAGCTAATACTCTGAAGATATCAAAACACGAAAAATTATGATAGTCTGTTTATCGGCTATCATGAAAAAAGAGTACGATCAATTATGCAGCACTTTTGGTTCGACTGAAAGAGGAAATTGCAAAGAACGCTCCCGAATAGTGTCGCAAAGTGCATTTTCACAGAGACCATGTATCGCGTCAAAGGTCGGAGGGTACAAGGGAAAAGTTGTATGCTTAAAAAAAAAATCTGAGCCAAGTGGGGTTTTAAGTGGAGACATTTTCCAAACTTCCAAATGCGACATGACTTCTCAACAAAGTCCAAATTGTCATTTGCAGAATTCTGCTTGTCTTTTTTGGTTTTCTTTAATTTCTTCATCCACTTTCATTAGTTTTTTAAGGTAAACATTTGATTCAGCCATTCCTTGGATGCACCTGAATAGACACAATACCTTCGTAGCGCCACTAAATCATTGCGATGATGCTTTTTCATATAACTTAATTTTTGATTTATTTTGGTTGTTTACGTCTAGACGATGGTTGTTTTCGTCCGATTATTAGTATCGAGCTCATACCAAGTTATTATCGTTTTGAGTAAAGAATTGGTTAAAGTACAAAGAAATAATTTGATGGATCTCTCTCTTTAATTTGCCTATCCTATGTGTTTTTGAATAAACAATGTATGGGAGAATGTTAGTGTAGATAAGTCTAGCCTTATAAAGCCATTTGTCAAAAATCATGTAAGTCCGGGCCTTTTTTTGGCCGCTACGTAGAATTTTACAATAATAACATATAAAAAAATATTTACAATTTGTAATTAAATATTTACATCCGTCAAAGAAAGCAAGTGAAAGCTTTCACCCTCTTTGCAATATTACACGTTACTCTCTGCAAACCTTACATCTTAGACAAACATCTGTATATTAATAGATGCATCTGTCTGTTTTCCTGATCTTGCAGTCTTAAGGATTCGTCACAAGTCAATTAGATTGTGGGAATTTTTAAAAAGGGAAATTCAAAATTGCCGCGCCTAACAGAGCGGTATACTGCGAATTTATATAACCCATGTAAAAGAATTTGCGATTCATTTTTCCATGTTCTTTCTGTGAAGTGTTAGATTTATCAAATTTTCTACATCGCTTGGGATGCGAAACGAATAAAGAACACTCTAATTCTACGCACTATCGTTGAAAAGAAAGACAAGATGAACGAGGCACCTAGGCTAAGGCAATTTGACGGGACTTCGAGCAAAGGGATTATAAAAGAAAAAAGAAAAAGAGATAGGGGGAAAGAGAGAAATAGAGAGAAAGAGAGAAAGAGAGAGCCAGTTTAAGATGCTGACACTCGCTCAGCACGCAAGAAAGCTTTTCGACTGTTTAGATTCATCTAATTTTGACGCTACGCAATGAAAACGGCTTAGATGTATCGCATGATTTTTTATTATTTGTAAGGACTGTGAAATTTTTTTACGCTTACCATATAAGAATAATTGTTCAATTGAATTTAATGCTATATAAAAAATAGTTCATATTTAAAAGCATTCTAGAATTCCAGTTATTGTATGATGCTTTCGAAGAATTCAATAATGGCTGAAATGGGGATTGATTATATTGTTTCGTGAAGATTAAAATAAATTGTATTAATTTTAGATAACATCTGCAGTGGGTAGAGTAAACGCAATATTATCTCCAAGTAATTGATACGTTCCCTTGTTTCGTTATAGCAATATGTAAGAAGTATTTTTGTCCTGTAAGATTACTTTATTGTGCCTTTTATCTTGTTATGAACGTTTAGTATTCACTATTATTTCGTTTCAAAAATCCACCGAGTCTAAGAAACTTTTAACTGATTATATTTAACTGGTTTCTTTAAAACCAAATCGGCATTTTGGAAGCAGTTTTGTTGCCGCTGACCTAAATGCTAAACTAAGACGTAAATTTTCTCCCTTAAGTTATAGAAAAGGAGTTACACTTTCCATTATGAGTCTTCTCCTGAGAACCTTTACTTAAGTGAGAGAATTTTAATTTGCCAATATTTGACTTTTCTTCTATCATTTTACAGGTTTCATGTTAATCACTGGCCAAACATATGAGATCCTTATGTATCATCGTTTCCAATTGTGTTTGTTTTTCAAGATATATTTTTAGTGTTTTAGTTATTGAGTTAATCAATTTAGAATTTAAAATTATCTAAATATGTGTTTATAAATTATAAACTACCAATATATTTTATTATTTACGCATCTAGTCAGCAGACTTTGTAATCTTTACTATGATAAACCTCCACGGTTTCATATTTATATAACATTGTGTTTAAAAAATAAGTTGAATTTTTTTTTTAAACTTGGCGGACGGTATAAAATCATGAAATTATTTTTTTTAGAGGAAGGAGTTTTTTGTGTGTTGGTAGCACTGTGTTTAACATCCATATAGAGTTTCGGGTCACAAAATTCAATTGCAATTTGGTTTCTTCGATTTTCACTGTCTGATTTCGTCAAGCATAGAATTTGCGTTATATTTCTCTTACGGAAGGAATGTTTAGTCACGGAAGCTTCGAGACTAAGTGATACAAAGATTTCAAAGAAGACCGAGAATGAATTCAAAATGAACAGCGTCCGGGACCATCACCAACATCTAACGATGACCATACCAAGGTAATCAAAGATTTGGTGAGCGAATAATTTGAGGCTTGGTGATGCTCCAGGTATGTCATTTGTATCAACCTGAATGAATTTAAAAGTTGCTTTCTGCCTCAAACCCGCGAAACCTTAATTGTTTTTTTTTTAATATTTAAATTTTTTGAAAACAATTTGTGAGCATTTCGTCAAAAACTTGCCCATGTCGCTGCATAAACACCATATTCACCTGATTTAATGCCGTGAGACTTCCGGCTGCTCAACAAAGTCAAAAAATTTCTCCAGAGACACCATTTATAGTCGACTGAAGAGAAAAGAGCCAAATGGAACAAAGTATTGAGGTCCATCCACCGGAAAACTTTCCGGCTGTTATGTGGGTGCATTATTTCGAAAGGCGAGCACACTTTGAGAACAAATCAAGTTATTTTTTGATCACGTTGGCAGTATATATTGATTTATAAAACGAAAACGAAATAAATAAATAATTTCAACATGTATTGTACGGTGTGATAGGGTATCTGAAAAAAATAATATGTTCCCATCCTTCCCTGAATACTTTGAACTGCCTTATGTTAACACATTAGCCATTATAGAGCAATATATATGATATTATATGCAACGAAGAAAAACGTTATTTTTTATTTTACGTTAGTTACGTTATTTTATTGGAAAAAATAATCTTTGTGTGCGACACGGGAAAAAGGAAGGATTCATTTTGTAAAAATGTTTTCAATATCTAAGGTGAAATTTCAGACACCTTGTATAATGTTGGTGGTAAACATTTTCTTGGTTGCAGGAATGAAGATATTCGCTTCAAATTAGCCAAAAAGATTAAAATTTTTTGGATGCATAAAAATGGGCTATGTCGGTCGCAGGATACGCCCAGAGTATCGTGAGATCACTTCTATTTTCAAAGGTTAAAAAATTGGGTTTTCTGAATATAAAGATAAGAAATCCCACGTCTATTTTATAGGTTACCCTACAGAATCTGTAGAAAAATGGGGAGGCACGCCCACCCAACATTACACATAATCGTTAAAACCTTAATGTATTTTTCAAAAAAGTTAGAGTGGCAAAAAGTAGATCAATAAAAATATGTTGGTGGAGAAACGAAATGAACTAACTTGTACCTTAAATACAATTAAATATATATTCGATTATGATCAGCAAATCTTTATTTTTCGCTTTTAATATATTTAGTTAAAAGAATTGAAGTATGTATATATTCAGTTAAAGAAATTTTTATGTGTTTACTAATTAATCCTTATGAGCAACTTAAGACTATATGCACCACCAATGGATGGAAGCGCACCAGACTTGTTCTTCAAGGAACATACATCGGGAATACTTCGTCATGCCGAAAATCGGAATCAATTTAAACCTACTGATGAGACGTTTGGTTTTTGAAACGCCTACGAAAGGCATTCGTTGATAGCTGCAGCTTTCTTGTGACGTATATCAAAATGGACGATGATGGCCACCTTAATTTTTCTATTTTAACGGCTCTCTGTGGATGTTGCATTAACATGCATAGCTCCAAGTATTTCTTCCACATACTTAGCGAAAGAGAGGTTTTTTTCAACATCATAGTTTTATAACTAAAATATGTCAATATGTCTAATTTGAAAATGCCCTGCTCTCCTAATTCCAAACCATAACTTCACATTTTTTTGGGGCTCTGTTTCATAGAGTTCTATTAGAATTAAGATTCTTTGTTATGATTGGTTATGTTATTTGGTAAATTGCTTTGTAAGATAAATTGGAAAAATTTAATAAAAAAAGTATTTCATAGCTTTTGCATTTGCAAGCTTTAAATGATTATTAGTACTTTAACTTGAAATTACTTTTCTTTTTTTTTTTTATAAATGTTTAGAAGAAAAATTATTTTTTAGTGTGTAGTAATCTTTAGAGGAACTTAGAAACAGCTCTCAACAGATTGTATCTTAGACTTCAGGATGTGTGCAACCATTGTCAACAAATTGATAGTTCTATTCCAAGTTTCCGATTTATTTCCCTAAGTTGTCTGAGATTACCGCTATACATACCGCGTTGAAAAAGTGCAATACGTAATACAAAAAATAAATTCATAGTAAGTGTAGATTCACTTTTTTCAGCTATAGATGCTATAGAAAACGTTAGATATAATTACTACTATTTGATTAACTCGAAATCTGTTCTCGGCGAGGAGATGTTGCCAAGAAGACCAAAACATCACCATTTCATGCAATTGATTACTGTTTATATATCGCGGTTTTTCGTAGGTGTTGAAAGGATATTCTTGTGACACTTCACTCTCTATGCACAAGGAATGATGTCTTCAGGAAACTAATTGAACAAAAACTCCAAATACTAGATGATAGTTGTCCTCCTTGACATTCTGCTGCCTACTTATGCTATGGTAGATGCTTCAGGGCAAGTTATGTTTCATCGCATAATTCATAAAAGTGCTTGAACTCTCATAATTAAAGCCAGAGATACACTTCAAGCTATGAACATTGCTTGTGAAACTAAACTCGAAACTGTTTTTGTGAAGCATAGCATGTCTGTGTTAAAAAATATCCGGACTCCCTTGATTTTTAGCTGGCGCATCATTAACCAATTAAGGTTGCTAGTCCTCAACTTTGTTTGCGTTTAGTCTAAGAATTTATTTCAGTAATTTAAAAAAATTATAATAATAATAATAATACCTTTAAAAACTTCTGATATTCTCCTTAAGTGGAGTCCTAGCTCTTTTAACATTCTTGGCAAAGACTTTGCAGGGAAGTTATCTAAACTGTTTCTTTCATCCGATCCCGTTGCACATTGCTAGCGAAACGTTTAATTAATTGTTCTAAAATACCGAATCGTCCATCGTACCAATTACTACTTTTAAAGCGATCCAAACTTGTAAGCCATTTTCAAGTGAGCTTCAAATTGTAAATCACCTGTACTTATAAACTCTTACTCTCTTTATATATCCCATCATTCAATAAGTTTGTGATCTGATCAATATATGTTAAGATTGTTGTTAGACCAATACGATTTCTGGATTGTACTGACCTTCAAACGATAGGTGTCAAAATTTAATGACAATGTGGCAAATGTGAAGGGAAATTTTGACACGTACGCTTTTGACTATTCAGAAATCCAATGGGTCTGCCAACAGTGTTGCCATCAAGCCGAAGATTTATTGAGTGATGTTTTAATTAACAGTATTGTTTAATTTATACGAGGCTTAAAAGCCTTGTAGCTACAACCTTCCCCCTTCTGTTTTACTTTATAATTTTCTTAGTACAAATAAATAAATAACTAAATAGGAAAATTTTTGCTGATGTACGTTTGGGCAACTTGGCTTGCTTATCTCTGATTAATCGATTTATCAGAAATTTTATGCTCGTTATATATTTTGTAATATAGCAGTACACAGTATAGTAGAATATTTTACAGAAGCTTTGATGATTACTTGTGGCTGTTAAGGAAAACAAAAGGAAATTAGCACAGTTGGTTGGCATAGGGATATAAACAAAAGGCGACAGTTATCTGGGATACACAATTCTCAAAATGTCGCTCAGAGTTCACATATAGTATTTGTAAGACACAATGTCGATATTGAGTTATTTTTTTCTTTTTAAGATAATTGCAGGTTGTTCACTCGTGTTTTGAAGTCTTTTCTGTGTACAGCGAATATATTAACGATTAGTCCCATATATTCTTTATCAGAAAGTAAAGAGTATCTTTGTCTACTTTGATATTACGATTACGATCTCGAAATTTTGCTTAAAACAACTAAGAAATTTATATAGGATAGAGGATCGCGTAACACAATTTCCAGCTTGTTTTTGAATGTAGCTAAAAAGCTCATATCGAGAATTTTGGATTGTTATCTCAAATTTTTATGACAGAGACAGCTTCACTAGAAGAGGGACAGAAGACGGATGTTGATGAATTGATTGAGAATCTGATGCTTATCAAAACGATATGCGCTTTAAAGGATCTGTGATGAATACCCCGAAGTTCTAATCCATCCCTTTGTGATAAATTAGAATCGCCCCCTATTCTCAGATTTTTTTGTATAACATGATTATATAATTGTTTTTGCATGTGCTTTTTAATCGTTAGAACGTCGGCTGATCGCCATACTATGATGCAATTACATAACAGCATGCTTATGTCAGCTGTTACATAAATTAAAAATTCCCAAGAAAACAAACAAAAATTATATACTTAAAGATAAATGTTTCCTTACGCTTTAAAAACCATACACTGAAAAATAAGAGAGGAGAGGAAGCAGTAGATATCAAATGATTTTGATTAAGCCAAATATAATTTCTTTCTTCGTTCTTTTTATATATATTATATTCACACTAAGTGGGAATATAGTCAATTCTTTGTTTGTACCGCATGAAAGTATGGGTATAAAATGGGCATCAAAATAAAAAACATTGATTGAACCAAGTCTGTTTTCTAATCGTCTAAAGAGTTTGCTTAGAATTAAATCGAAAAGTCAAGAAGGCGTAATATATATATATACGTGTACATCATGCATTGTGAAGATGCGAAAATATATGATTTATATACGGCATACATGTATGTTTCATATAATACGTTAATTTAACGATAGAGACAAGAAGACTTTATTCCTTTCAGTATAAGCTAATATGATGGGCATTAAATAATTCGGTCGAAGCCGAGCATAATTTCGCTTTTGTCATCTGTTAAAAACTGACTAAATTTTATATAGAACAAATAAATGTAACAATGTATATGTATGCGATGAATGTATTATTTCACACACATGCCTGACTATATAACCAGCCGTAGATGACATTAAATAACCGTTGAAAATAACGTGCCCTCTGTAACTATTGTTTGTCAGCATTATATTTGTATACTTGTATGTAAATATATGTAGATAGATATAGAGTAAAGTATAAAAAAAGGAATTAAAATTAAAAGCAAATGAAAAAACGTAATCAAAAGTGGCAATTACAACAACAATACATGATGTCTATACCAATGGTGTATGTGGGTAGCTAAATTTTTTGTGTAGAAAATTAGTTAAAAATTTATTTCCTAACCGAATGTACATGATATTTATAAGAGGAGTTTAAGTTCACTTAGGGCCTTAGGCAACATTAATTAAATTCATCGTAATTATGAATAAATTTGATGAGAAATTTTTTAAATACCTAAAGTTATGCTACTAATGCACGTTTAAAAATGAAAAAAAAAAATCTTTTTTTTTTAAATTCTTCTAAAATATTTTCAACGAGTGCTGTCCGTTGTAAGATATATAAAAGCTCTTAGGTAAATGTCATAAACATGGGTTTATCGAAATTTGCCTATGTCCTTGTATTTGTGTTTGTATATGGATAAATTTATTATTAGTGGGCGTTGTTAGAAAAAAAAAAAAGAAATAAATGTTAGAATGTAGAGGCAATCTTTCAGCATATACACGAATGAACGAATGAACGAATATTACACATATAACTCACAAATTTTTACTTACGCCATTCCATTTACTGTACTTAGAATACATATGAATGCGATGATATATATAAATTTATGTAAAAAAAAAAAATAAAGTTAGATCCCCATTAGAGCAACTGCTATGGTTTCCAGTTAATGTTTGTTATGTCTAACATATATCTGAACTTCGTCCCAATACATAAACATTTTTACAATTTGGTTTTAACCCATACAAATACTAAAATGCAAACACACTGACAAAATGTAAATGAATTTAGAAAGTTAACCTTCTTTACTGTATTTTGCCGCGTTTATGCATCTACGCATCCATGTATGTGCCTATCTATAGTATGATGAGTGCCTTACATAATTTGGCTTACGTATATAGAATATATCTATAGAAGTGTGAGTAGCTGAAAATTTTCAGCATGCTCTGTTATTTTTATGTATGCATACATGCACACATGCATAAACACACATACGCGTTCACATATATATATATCTAAATACGCATTGTACAGTTGTCTACTTTACGCTAATTGATAATTGGTTGTGAAAGGGATAGGAGCTAGATATGATGGAAACACATATCATAGATGCTATAAATACTGTCCTTTCTTGTATTAATGATGATATGATTATGGTTCGAAGGTTAAATCTTCTAAAAGGCCGGCATTATTTGCCACATCTTTAAAGTATGAGACTCGTTGTTATATGTTGCTTATATGGTATAATTGCTTAGTATATATATTGGTGCTATTACGGTTTCTCGGAAATTAGAAAAAGATGCGGCAATTACTAGAAATATGATCACGGAGTTTTTCTCTTCATTCCATTCTCTCTCTTAGAAAGCATATTTCTCATTTTCTACTATCACTACTTATTCTAGCCGTTGTAGCAGCCAAAAGTATATCCATCTGATATTGTCTATTGAATCAGCAGTGGCATTTATCTGTCATATTCTATTGGAAGGTCCGCTTTGGACAGAATTGCGTTTGAAAAAAACACCATTGCCATTCATCAAAAGTGTTGTATAAATATTTATCAGACTTATTTAAACGTTTGATACAGAAATTAATCTGAAGCCCATGATAGATTAGTATTGAAAGTTTGTTCTAAAAGGGATACAAATTTCTTCTTCCGGTATATTTGTATGCGACTTGCAAATTTCTATAGTACCTACAAACATGTGTGTCGAGAATCTTGACTAGTGTGAACAAAAATTTCGATTTATTCATATACTTTTCTTCGTTTTTTTCACGGCTATCACTTTCAAAATTGTTTATAGGAAAACAAACGTGGTCTATATTTTTTCCTTTCTTCAAAAGAAAATATGTTTCCCTCTCCAATTACCCAAAAGTTTATAATTTTTCCTCTATGTTCTTCTAAGCTTAATTTATATTTCGGTAAAAGAGGAGTTCATATTTATATTTTTTTATATTAATTTTTCTGAAATTTTTGCACTATCTGTTTTATAAACCTTCTCGTCGTTAGTATGAAGTCTAAAAGAGATCATTTTATTGATTTCGTTTTGTGACATGCGTAAAAATTTAAATGATTAACAATTAATGATGTTTTAATAATCTTTTTTCTTTTGTACTCGGCTTTATTTTTACACACTCTTTATATATGTGATTCCAAACAGAAATTAAACATAAAATGAATTCTGCGTGAAATAATAGAAAATTAAAAAAAGAAATAAAATGGAAGAAACAGAAATAAAACAGTAAAATATATATAAATAAAAATAATAGATCTCCTCTTCTCTCTATATATCATGATTTTTGATTACTTTACATATATGTACATATACATATGTAGATAGATGGTAAACTCAAACTCTAACCTTCGACTTTCAAATATTATGTTATATATAAAAAAGTACGATACAATTACGTATACATTAGTTACGGTAGCATATGTTTACATATATATATATATATATATATATATATATATATATATATATATATATATGTATATATTTGTGTATGTATATAAAAATAAGCGTATATAGGTGTATGTATGTATAATTGCAATACCTAACACATTACATATTAAAAAATAATGTGAAAGTCACACACAAAAATAATATACCACGCCTGTCTGATTGTTTTTAATTTTTATTTTTTTACTCGACTAAAAAGAAAAAGAGAAAATAGAAACATGAAAAAAAGTGAATTTTAAAATCTACTCCTGTCATTAAGTTTCCCCCTTAAACGTACTGTCCTCCTTTTCCACGCTCTATTCGACTCGTATTATATTTGAGATTTTTTTGGTTAGCTCTCTTTTTTTTATTTATCTATTCTGTAATTTTTTTAGAATTTTCTTTATACCTTTTCATTTTTATTTTTTGTTTTTAAGGACAAAGTTTTAAATATAAT
The DNA here is from genome assembly GCA_000688715.1 of Glossina pallidipes. Taxonomy (NCBI): domain Eukaryota; kingdom Metazoa; phylum Arthropoda; class Insecta; order Diptera; family Glossinidae; genus Glossina; species Glossina pallidipes. The sequence continues at coordinate 300,398 of KK499958.1, forward strand.
ACAATCGATAACATTATTTTCTTTTTAATTGTCATAATGACGGCTAATGAAATTTGCATAAGCGGAAGCGGCTGAACAATAAATGTTTATTAATTAAATACAAAATACATAAGACGAACAGTTTTTAGTGGCTTTAGATTATATGTTTTCATTTTTGGTCAACTAGACGTCATAAACAGACAGTTAAACTAGTCAAAAATATGAAGTGAAGTTTAAAAGTAGTTCTATTGGACAGATTTACTGTCTGCCGTTTTTTTTTTTTTTTTTTGATTCAGCTCGAATTATAAATACTTATCATCGCATACAAATTTTCTAGTGTGCACTGTGATCGATCGATGGCAATTATTTTTTCGATGTGTGTATGTGTGGTGGAGGTGGGGGTTGTTGGTACGTGCTGCAGCTTAATTTTTGGATAATACCTACTATAAGGTCTACGAGTTAAAACGTAAAAAAAACGTAAAGTTTTCTTCAATGTTGTTTCTAGGTTTCAAGTATGCCACGTTCGCGGTTTCGAAACTGGAATGTGCAAATATTCAAGATTCTAATTTAAATTTTGCAACTCTGACCTCGAAGTTCTGTCTTCAATAGGTAGAAGGACGAACAAATAGAAATTAAATTCATTGAAAATCAAATTTCAATTCCATGCTTTGAAAGAAATTTCAGGTTACTAGCAAGTAATCAAAGAAAATTTTTGAACTTTTGCCACATATTTTTAAATTCCTGACAAACTCGCAGTTTTTTATAAGACGCAAGTAAGAAAATTATATTCAGTCGTGACCGAATGTCTTATACCTTAAACTACTAACTAACTATCTAAATTTTCAAGCTCTATTCCTTTGGTGGGGCGCTGCTGATTTTTTCTATTTTTAGAACAAAAGTGGAAATTTATATGGTGCTCATGTTGTACTTTATGAGTAACAAGAAAAAAGCTTGGAAATCAAAAGTGTGCACAATTTTGGTTGTATAAACGTGCCGACGTTAAAGCGCAGTTCTTTAAAAAGTTTGGGTCGTTGTGAAATTGTCTTGCAAATTTGTAGACGATATCTTCATTTTTGCGAGCAGGAGAGGTTTTACCACAGATAGTAAATTGCTGCGCAGATTGATAGTTGAACAAATGAATGGAAGGATAAGCTGAAGTGCATTCCGAATGGGAAACTAGCTAAGAATTTATATAATTTATGGGGTTTTTGAAGCTTGCTTTGGTGCTTTTTAAAGCTTTTGAGAAAAAATGAAATTATGACACACTATAAAATCGAGTATGCGCGGCTGATTTTGCTTATTTTTTTAGACGTGCTACGTTCGTAGAATATACGTTGAAATTTTTTCAAATGTATGTGCTGTAGTTTATGAATGATGATCAAAAAACCAATATCACTTTATATAGTATTGTAGTCGAAGAGTGTTTACAACAGACATTACACAGGCGGACGGATAGACAGACGGACATTTTTAAATCGATTTGGAGTTTGATGCTGATTAAGGATATATATATTTTGTGGGATATCTGAAGTTTCTTTCTGGGCGTTGCAAACGTTTTGACGAATAAGCACACCCCTTATCCGTCGATGATGACGTACGTACAACTTTTCTATATAAAGGAATGGAGAGAGTGGGGACCATATTATAATTGTTTCTATAACAAAGTCTTAACTAGTTTGAATATACATTCAATACCAGGTAATATAAGGATTATTCGAAAAACATAGATTTAATTGATTCACTCGATGCTGATGATGCTATGATACGTATGTATAATAATCTATTGTTCTATAACTTTCAAGAATTTCTTGATTAGCTCTTAATTGTCAAGCAATCAAAATTGTTGATGAAAATATCAGATCATCATATGTTTAGTTTTTAGTGTATTCTCTTCTCAGAAGAATGGATTCCTTGATGAAACAAAATTCACATTTCTCTGCTAAATAAGATCTTTCCGTCCGATTTATTTTGATTTGATTCCGAGCAGTTACTTGTAAATTGATTTGTATTTTAACAAAGCTCTATCTGCACCGTATAAATAATTGATTTTACGTCTTCTCTTGTTATTTTAATTAATTTACCTCCTTGATTAGTTCATTCTTTGCTATCGCATTTTTCGTAAACGTCTATGTTAAGAGTAAAAATACTTTACCTTTGGAAAGGTTGCAAACGATATTCAGAAACTTTAATTGTAGGGTGAATTTAATGAATGCGACACGTTCAGAAACTGTCTCATAACAATGTAATCGATGACCTATCAGACTTAAACGCTGAATTTAATCATTTCTTGAGCGGTTGGGCATTCTCAATGTAAGTTATCATTATTCTATTTGCGGAAATATGTTCAGTGTATGATTAAGTATTTCTGTGGACTTCAGCCTTTTTATAAAAGGCACAATTTTGTAAATATTTCGTTTTTTTTTCTGAAACAAACTAATCACATCTACTTTAATTAGCTGCGTAAAGTGAAGTGGTTGATCGATTTGGAATTTATTGCCGATTTACATGAAATATAAAAATTACGAAGTACACGACATACACGAAAGAAGTACACTTTTCTCTTACAATCAATGTTACTTATGCCGCGAGATAGCGGAGAATGATCGAACATTGTAGAACTTTTGGTCCCCTTTTTTAAATTTTTTTTACTTTTTAAAGTCATGGTTATGAAGAATATTTTCGAACCTGATCGATGAAATTCGATCGAAAATTTCTGACTTTTATTTCAATAGTTTTAATTCTCAGCATAGCATTCATAAATAAAGAAGTTAGAATAATTTCAATTAAATTTTTTTGAATGGGATTTGGCTACGAAAATTGCTGATATCTATTATAATGAGATTTTACAGGAAATATGTAAAAAAAATCTTATGCGAATGTGTGTAACGTATTTGACTTGAGATAGGCATACTTTCTACTATATTGATTGATTTAGAAACATTTTTAAATCAGAATCCTCTTCTAAGTTAATTTATGGTTGTCTCTCCGTCTGTCCATCTTGTTTTTTTCCGTCTACCGGTATTTTGATTAAATTTGGTCCTTGCTGACGTACGTTTTGCCCCAAGGACGAGAAATGATTCAGTTTGGACCATTTTTGTGATCACTTTTAATACAACGCCTTATTTTGAAAAGTCGTTATATGAATAACCGTAGGTGGTATATGGTAGTAAATAATAGGCCTTGGCGTATTATAGGGCTTTTACTTGTTTGTTTATTACTTAAGAAAATCAATCCTACTTATAAATAAGTAAGAATGTTATGCAGGCTTTAGAGCGACTCTGGGGTACCCATCACGTGAAACCAATGGAATGTAATTGTAAAATATACATATGATTAAATTTGGGTCCTCTAGGTATCCCTAGTTAGAGTATTTCGCTTACTTTATGTATATTTTGTCTTCTCTCATGATCGTTTTCTTATTCAGTTTTGGTTTTTTTTACCGAGATTTAATCATACACATAAATACTTGAATCTTGACATGTTTGTAATTTTTCTCTACGCGTCTACCTATACATATATGTTTGTTTTTCTGTCCATATGTAAATAATTAGATATATTGTGTAATAATTGACAATTCTTTAATTCTTCATTTGACAATAATTCTTTTTTTTTTATAGGTTTATAAGAGAGTGGCCAAAGTTTTGTATTGAGGAAAGGAACCACATTCATGAAATACTTATACGAAATTCCAATTTTTGATGTGATTTGAATTTTTTTATGGACTAGTGCGATCGAAAAATAAGGCGAGGCAAGTTAAAGTTAAAGTCACGTGGATCAAATATTTTGGGGACTTTAAAAGTAAAATCGGCCAAGCCGATTATAATCTTTGTCTTATTATTGTTGTCTTTGTTCGTTTAGTTTTTTCTTCAAAACTTTTAGAATTTAGAAAAAGAATGAAAGAGATCGAGACTGAGAAACAGAGTAAAAATAAGAATAAAAAATAAAAATTATTCTTGTCCTCGGTTTCTTTGCATTTCAACGTCTGCATTAGTTCAGTTGTAATGAATTCGCCACGCTGAACTTACATAACAAACACAACAAACATTTATTTTGAAAACGATAAAGAAAAAACACAACAATAAAGTTTAAGAAAAATTTTTCACAAAAGAATAAATTTTTATAATAATTTTTCTTTATTCATTGTATGTATGTATTATGTGCAAATGTAGTCATCTAATACTATATACAGTTTGCTTGGCTTCGCAGCAGCTGATACCTCTCACCTTCTTCTAATTCCGTAGTAGCTGTATGGTAAAACTGAAATTGGGCTGCTGATTACTACATAGGTTTTTTTGTTTTTTTTTTGTTTATTGCTTACACTGGGAAAAAGGTTGACAAATATCAAAATTAGTGGAATTGCTGGCGTTGTTGTTGCACTAACACAAGTTATTGTATTATAAATATTATATTAATTTAAAGCGTGCGGTTTTTCCAGAGGAAGCCAAAAAATACACACATATGCATGAGTGCGTGTGAGTATGCATTAGGTCAAAGACAAAAAGTTTACTTGTATGCATATGACTATGTAAATGTGTGCCTAAATATGTGCCTAAGTGTGTGCGCGCGTGTGTGAATGTGTGTGCGTGCTGGTAGCGGGGTATAAAACGACATCTAAACTAAGAGCGAAGTAAAAAATTTTGCTTTTTCTCATTTTACACTTTAAATCGCGAACAACAATTTTTTCGTATGCATGTAAATATGTGAGGACATAAGTATATCAAGGGTGGTTTATTTTGTGTGTACTATGAGGATCTCTTTTTCTATAATGCATATGTGTTTGTGCTCACTACTTTTATTTGTACATTGCTCGTTTTTGTTTTATTATTTTTATTTTCTTTTTATTTTTTATAATCATAATCATCGTCATTATCATCATCATGTACTTCTACCACTACATCTATTAACTTTACTTCTATGTTTTGAACTGCTGTTGCTTCTGCTGTGTCTTTTACTACTAGCACGCTCGTCATGTATCTTGCTGCCACCGTTTACAGGTTTACATTTTTTTGTTGTTGCTTTTTTCATTCTTTACAATTTTTAACTACGTGTTCACAGTTTAAAAAATCTCATCTTATATTTTTTATGCTGGTATGCGTGCTGTTTATGTTCGTTTGTTATTATTCGTATATATTTATTGTTGTTGTGTGTTTAGTCCGTTGTATAACGAAAGAAGAAATAAAAATTGAGAGTACACAGACAAAAAAGAAAAACTAACGGTAAATATAAAACATTTATTTCGAATTACTATAAAATTCAAAGAAAAAGTCCGCTGATGGATGAACAGGCATTATTAGGGCAGAGGGGTTAGGTCACGATTAGATCACAATTATTTTAAATTCTTCTAGTGCGTTAAATTTCAAATTCACAATTCATTTGACAAATTTTTAATATTGCGACTAAATTAAGTTTCTTGTCAGTTTTTGCAGTAAAATTAAATGTTAGTTGAAAACCAACAACTAAAGCCATTGCCCCTGCTTTACTATTTTTTTATCATTCCTCCGTTAACATACATATGCGTCCTATGTCAGAAGATGTATTAATGCCTTAAAAAATAAAAGCACTGTTATGACTCACTAATCAACAAGTGTTGATCAATAGAATTGATATTTAGTTAAAATTCAAGAAGATAGAGCAGAGCATCGCATTTCCGCTACTAACGTTTTCTGAATGAGGTTAGCATTATTTTCTGTATATATTTGAAAACGAGTTTATCATGTTGTTTTGGCATATTTTTGCAATTGTGGTATTAATGAACTCTTTAACTTCATAAATTATGGTCATTAGCGTTATCTAACGAGGTCTTTCTTCCTTGATTGGTGCAAATCAGAACTCATTGATCTGTCTAAATGTCGCGAATTAGCAGCCCGTCTTGAATAATTGATTTAGGCGTTCATGCTATAGATTTGCTTAGTCTAAATTATTATGGTTAGCACATTGGATTATTGCATCATATCTATTTTTCATGGTGTTTTTTTGCTACACAATTCGAAACTTCAAAAAAAAAAAAAAAAAAATGCAAAAACAAGCAATCTGGTATAAAATTTAAAGATAAAAGGATGACAT